>CAUYRH010080859.1:0-59703 GCA_963574655.1 Perodicticus potto
TTGGAAAGATGTTTGGAGATCACATGAGGGCTATCTCTCACAGTACGATCAAAATGTTTCTGATTGTATATGAAGCACATTCTGCCCTATGATTGCACCAATGTACACAATTATGATTTAATAAAATTATTAAAAAAAAGATAGTCTTTCCTAAATAGTATATACATATTTAATATGTTTTCTATATTAATCTATGACCTGCCACCTTGGCCCTGGCGGTGCTGATACTGTGGCGGATGGAGGAACCAGCTTGCTGGAAGGGCTGGATACCTGTGGGGGAGACACTGGGCCTTGCTGTCTCCTTCCCATGCTCTTATGGCTAGTCCATTTCATGGATGGTGCCTTGCTGGCTCCTCCTCCATGCACTTCTGACTGGCCAATGTCATGTCAGTTTCCAGGGCCTGAGTCTCACTGGACAGCTGGCTGTAACTGACGAAGACCCATGCCCTAAGAAGTTCCAGCAAAACAACCGCCTGGGACTATATAAACCCCTGAGCAGAGAGCTCAGACACAGACCTCTGCCGGACCTCGGAGAGGGAGCAGGAGAGCTTGTCCCTCTCCTGGGTCCTCTCTGCCTAGAGGTTTGGTTTTTCTTGTAGTTGTAATTCTTGTTTCCTGTAAATAAATCCTGACTTACCACTACTCCTGTGGTCTGTCGATTCCTTCTTTGAATCGCCGAGACCAAGAACCTGAAACACTGGCATCAATATTATAATTGAAAATATATGCTGCTTAGCAATAAATAATTTTTATTATCAGCAACAAAAATAACATTTTGAAGTAAATTTTTACCTTATACTAAAAGTATATATAGCATTCAAATTGAGTTGCACAAAATACAAAGAATTTTATTTGTAATAAATTTTAATATTTTAGAGAAAATTATCTTATTTGCCAAAACAGGTGAGCATTAGCATTAAGGTTGAGATGCACATAGTGCAAACAATTTGTGGAAAAGAAATGATAAACATTTCCCTCATTCATTCCTCACCATTCCTAGGAACATTTAAATGAGAGAGGTAAAATTACAATATAACATTCAAAAAAATGAAATCAACAAAAAATGCTGGAGATACATATAGGTAAGGTCTCTTTTCACCCTTAAGGCATCGAGATTCAACTGTTATCTAACTAGAAGTAATATTCCTACTATCCCATACACTGTGGATGACAGGGCTATTGACAGGCGCACACACACACACACACACACACACACACACACACTTGTGCTCACACACTTTTTCAATTAGTCACCCACACACCTTTTCAATTAGTCATACACACAAATAAAACCAGGAATATGTTAAATTTATCTTTGACTTTAAGGAGTCTTTGCAGTGCCCGAAAGTCAAGAGTGATTTATTTACTTTAATCAATTTATACTGAATTCTATTCTAGCCTAACCTAATGTTTCTTAACACTTACATAAAATGCCAATTTCTCACCGTCCTCCTCAGAAACTCAAACTCTATTCTAGCCTAACCTATGTTTCTTAACACTTGCATTAAAAAGTCAATTTCTCAATGTCCTCCATAGAAACTCAGCTTTAGAAGGCCTGGAGTTGGGGTTCAGGGTGTTCAGAGCCCTGGAAACAAACCTCAGACCATCAGCTCTCTTCAGAGCTGCACTGCAGGACCTCTCTCCTCTGCACTTTCCTTCCTAACCATCAGTTCCCTCAGGCTCTCTTCTCTCATGGTATTTGGCCTTATAGCAGCTCAACAGGATATAATACAAAAGGGGAGAAGGAAATCTTCTTGTTCTGAGAATGAAGAAGGGAAGGGGATAAACCCACTCTGGTCTGGCCTCAGAGTATTAAATTTGTAAGGCAAAGATCCACTGCTAGTAGATATTTTATATCTTTATATGCTGATAGAATCACCAACTTCTTCCCAGGCATAAAACATTATTTTAAAGAATCTCTTCCAAACCTTAAAACTTTATGTACCAGGTTCTAGGAAGTGAGGTAAACCCTTGGAACGCATCCCTCTAAAGGATTCCTTTGTTTTACTTAATACAAACTATAGGAAATAAAGCCTCAAACACTTTCCTGGATTTATCATAATTCTATATTATTTTTCTTTCTACCAATCAAGAATATTTTCAACTTGTTAGGCACTCTCCCTAAAAGGAGTTGGATGGGACGAGGTAGAGTGATTTGAAGGTGTGGTTCAATGGTTTTGAGAAACACTACTGAAGAGACAACAAATTTGAAAAGAATAATGATGGAAATTGGATAAATGGTTGATCAGAGGCACCAACAGTCTCATTCAGAGGAACCCAAAGCTAAAGGAGAGATTTTCTCAATGTATCTTCTATTCTCTACTTCATGTGCCACGTAAATTGTTTCACCATTTTGTTGTCTCATGTAAACAACATCATATTTACTTTCATAACTGGAAATATTTTTGTATTCCTCATAAAACTAGACATAGTAGTGAAATAACTGGAAGCTCCTTGAGTATAAAATGAAAAAATACAAAAATTAAAAAATTAAAATAAGCAAAACAAAGGTAAGCAATCCCATGATTCTATTATCTTCCCTACGTAAATCAGAATATTTATGTTAAACTTTGAAAAATCCTCTGAAAATACTCAGAGCTACATGTGTCAGAACAGGAGCTGGAGTTGAGGACAAAACAGACACCTTGGGAATTGGGCCCAACATGCCCAATAAAACAACAAACTTCCTGAGTTGTTGGAAACAACTAATAATAACAGCTAATAATCTAACAGTTTTGAAAACGGTGGGGGGGGGGTCTAAATTTTTAATTTTCTGTTATATTAGAAAACATTGGGGACACAATGAAGATTGAGAAGAGGGATGAAATTATTTTTGATATCCTTCAATTGCTTCTTATTTAAACATACTGTTTTAGTCAAGGTTCTCTAGAGAAATAGAACCCATAGGATGTGTATGTATATAGAAAAAGAAAGAGAAAAATTTTAGGGAATCGACTGACTATAGAGTCTGACAAGTTCAAAATCTGTAGGGTAGGCCAGCAGGCTGTACACACAACGTGAAGTTGTCAAAGCTCATGTACAAACAAAGGCAATCTGGGGGCAGAGTTCCCTTCTGAAGACCTCTTTGCAATTTATATTTTCCTTAAAACTATCTTTTTGTATCAATTTTCAAATTTATTGACCTAGATCTTCTGATTATTGAACTAGCGTCTCTTCCCTTGAAATCCATCATACTGTGCTCTGCTATATGATGCTAGGGCTAGGACAAGGTAAATGATTTCTCTTTGGCCAGCTGGATTTCTACAGAGATGTGCCCATAAGAAGCTTCCTAGAGGGAAATTCAAAAACTGGAGGCGACAAAGAAATTTATTCCTTCTTTGTTTCCTTTTCCTGTCAGCATCAGTAGAGCAATATCATGTGCTGTGAAAAAATTCTGTCAATGTGCCTGGGGCAGGCGGATTGATAGCCTTGAGCTCAGGAGTGAGACGAGCCTGAGCAAGAGCCAAACTTCATCTCTACTAAAAATAGAAAAACTAGATGGGTGCTGTGGCACAGCCTGTAGTCCCAGCTACTGGGAGGCTAAACCAAGAAGGATGACTTCAACCCAGGAGTTTGAGCTTGCTGTGAACTATGACACCAGGGCACTCTACTGAGGGCGACAAAGTGAGACTCTGCCTCAAACAAAGAAACAATTCAGTCAATAACCAACTGCTACAATAGCGGACTCATAAGAGTATAATGGAGCTAAAAGATTCCTGTCGCTTAATGACGTTTCAGCTGTAGTAATGGTGTAGCCCGATGCATTACTTATGTTTGTGATGCTGGTGTAAACAAACCTACTATTCTCCCAGTCACATAAAATCATACAGTAACGTCTAAAGCCTTCACATTCAGGCCTCACTCGCTCACTGACTCACCCCCACAGTGAGTTCCAGTTCTGCAAGGTTTATTCATGGTAAGTTCCCTACACAGGTACACAGGTATACCTTTTTTTTTTTCTTTTTAAATCTTTTATACTCTATTTTAACTGTATTTTCTGCTTTCTTGATTATTGTAGATACTAACATTCTACTCTTTTTATTGCAAATATACTTTTCCAAGGCCATGATTTGTTGACTGACAATGGCCTCTTTCACCTTGTAATAAGGGGATCTATCACTTTTTTATAGATGGGTTTTTAGGGTTGATTCATGCGATCTCCCTCATTCCTAAATTGTACCAATAGTATCCTAGATTTTCTCGCAGCATTTCTATTGCTTGAATTTTACACTGATTTTTTTTATCTGATAAAGATCAGATTTCATTTTATTCCAGATAATCAGTATAAGAATGTTACTTATTAAATAATAATCCTTTTCCCATGAACTAAGCACCACCTTTGTCATACATAAAATTAAAATATATTATAATACCAATTTTTGTTTAATCATTGTTTTAGTATTCTAGTATCATAATATTACCTCTAGGTCACAAAGACTCCCTCTTTGATCAAAATCCAGAAGGGCTTCTCTGAGTTCTCTTCTCAAATTGACCTCAATATTGGCCCCTGTCCTTGGAAGGCCCGTGTAGCCAGCTTTAGCAAGAATCCGGCTAAGTCAGTTTAGAGAGGATCCCCTACCCTTGGTATCTGATCACATTGCTCATCTTCTATGCTTGATGTATGACCAACCTAGCCTGCTTTCAGCAAGTGTACTGTTAAATAAACCAGTTTAGCAAGAATCCTAGCCTTGCTGTCTTCTTTAGTGTTTTTCCATCCATCCCTGTCTTATCCTGCTCCTTGGCTAGAAATCCCCAATTTTCCTTGTTGTGCTATTGAACAGTTCCATACTGCAGTCTTTGTTTTCTCCTACTGCAATAGTTTCTGAATAAAATATTTTATCACTTTACTCTTCACCTCTTTTTTTTGACACATTGCAGTGTGCAATGTGCAATATTAATAAAGTAATATTAATAAAAAAACTTTCTAGTCTAATATTTTTCATGTTTTTTGCATACTTTTAAGCTTATATATACTCTTTAGTGAGGTTTAAGAACATTTTAACCAATTCTTTAAAAAAAATCTGTTGTATTATATTTGAAATTGAATTAAAGTTGTAAATTAATTAATTATGAGAGATTGGCATTTTATGATATTAAGTTTTTCTATGCAGAATTATGCATAGCATTTTGTTCTCATGATCCTCTTTATGTCATTTCATCTTCTCATGTCTTATGTTATGCTCTTTAATTAAATTTTATGATTTTTATGGGTCTGCCCTTATATTTAATTCATAAGTATTTTATAAGTTTTTGCGAATATAACTTTTCATTTTTAAGTGTTTATTGCTAGTACAGAGCAAAGTATATATTTTCTATATTTATTTTATGTGCAGTTAGTTGCCATACCAAATTATTTTTATTAATTTATCTTTTTTAAGTAGAGGCTCTTGTGATTTCTTATTATGAATCATATCTTTAGCAAAAATATTCAGTTTCAGCTTCTTTGCCAGGATCTTTCCCCATCATGTTTTTTCTAATGAAATAGCTACAATTTCCCAAACAAATATAAAAAACAATGTCTACCTCAAGAATTTCTCTGACTGCCTTACCGTCATTTACATGGTTAAATGTTTTGTCTCTTAGATTACTATTTGCAAGACATTATGCAGGATAGGTTCTATTAATATTTGTTTCATATTATTCCTAATTAACTTAGCTTTTGCATTAGGAATAGCTTTAATTTTGCTTAGTACTTCTTCACCAAATTAATATGACCATATGAATTCTCTTTAATTTTTGATGAAATGGATTAATTTGATAATGTTCTGATATTGAAATACCCTTGTATCCTTGAATAAAAATTCTTGTTTTTGACAAAATTTTTGGTAATTGTTGGGTCTCTTTACACGTATATTATTTAGACCTTCTACCTTCATACTCATAGTGGAGAATGATGAATAGTATTGTATTTTTTCCTTTTTGTAACACACCCCTCCTTATCCATAGGTTCCATATCCATAGGTTAAACCAGTCACACGTTAAAAATATTCAGAAAAAATGTAAAATTACTTAGTTCATAATATCCTGCTAATAAAGAATAATTTATATGTTGATTGCCTTATAATCCCTTTAAAAACTTGAAAATTTCCAGCTATGTTTTCCTTCTCACTTATTCTGTCCTATTTTTCCTTCAGATTTCTAAGAAGTTTATCTATGGTTTTGGCTTTCTCAAAGAAAAACTATTGGATTTACTTACTCTTCATATTTTATTGTCTTTATTTTTTATTTTATTAATTTCTACTTTTTTCTTTACTAACTACTTCCTCTTCATTCACTCTAGCTTTATTCCTAGGTGGGGGTGTGTTTCTATTTTATAATAGTTAAGTGAATTTCTCTGCTTTTCTTTAATATAAAGTGTTTTTCTCTTCCTTTTTGCTAGATTGTTTATGATTTCTCAGTTGAATTATTTTATGTTCATGGATTATTTAGAAAAATGAATATTAATTTTTATGTAGTTTATATTTTAAAAATGTTCTCTTTCTAATTTTATATGAACATTAACAGAGAAATGGCCTTATAAAAATATCCATACATTAAAATGCATTTTTGTGGTAATATATAGTCAATTTTTAACCAATTTGTGATAATATGAAAAAATCATAATATCTAGAGATATGTGGATCTTATATATTTAGCCAGATTTTAAAAATAATTCCATTAAATTTTCTTGTTTTTTTAAATCTACTATTCATGTCTCATTCTTAAAGAAACTGCAATAAAATATTTGCACTATAATTGTTTATTCAATGTATCCTTTTCTTCCCAATTTTATTGATTGTTATCTTTAGCTGCTATTTTTGGAATTTCCTAGCTTTTATCCTGGTTTTTATAAACCACATCTTTATTTATGACATGATGTCCACTTTTACTGATTTGTTTATTAATAAATTATACATTTTCTCATATTAGCACAGTATTCTTAATTTACTTCAGTTAGTATGGGCCTATAACCTCCTTGCCCATCCTCTTATTTTAAAGTTTCTTTATCAATTTTATTTGTTGAAAGAGTATTTATGCCATATTTTATTTTTCTAAATAGTTTTTTCTTTTCCTTAATGCTGCTGATTTGTCTAATTGCTTTTTATTTCATCTCCTTCTTTGTCCTTTTTATATATTATTTAATTTGATTAGTATATTTTTACTGATTCCCTTTTTTTCTAGCAGCATAATCAACATAACAAGAAACTACTATTAGAAAAAAGAAAAAAGAACCTACCTATTTCTCTACTAACAAACTGTTTTCCATAACTTCCTATGTGCTACATCTCAATAGGATAAAACTCTTAGAATACTTTTGTTTTGTCCTTTTCCTTTACTACTCTTTCTATAATAGCATGATAGGATTCCTTGTAGCAAGCATGTCCCCTCCATTTCAAGGGCTCCTATTTTGCCTTCTGTTACCTTCACAACCTAGAACATCCAGCAACAACTATATACATATATACATTCTTAAGTTCATTACCTAACACGTGGTTCCCCCACTCATGCCTTTCACCCTTAATTAGAAGAATGCTTTGATTTGTGTGCTGCTTAATTAATTCCTAGTTTGTTTGCCTCTAGTATTTTTTTTATCTTCTAAGATCTTTACTTTATCCTGGTAGATAACTATAAAGCTGGCTTGGGCTAGAGTTTGGTATTTTTTAAATAGTACTCTGTAATTTTTCAAATATACCACCTATTCTAAGATCTGAAGATGCAGATGAGAAATCAATCTGAATTTTTTTTTTTTTACTTATGAATGAAACTTGTAGCAACACAAAATAAGAAATAGGTAACTTTTATCATTAAAAATGGAAAGTATCTGTCTTCCTTCGCTTGAGTAAAATTTTCTTCTATTAATTTTTTAATTATAGCTTCTCCTCAACTGTTTCTGTTTTTATTCATGGAACCTTGTTATTCATGATTTCTACTTTGTTACTCATTATTCTATAATGTAGTCTTTATTTCATTTTATTATTTCTTATTGAGCTACTACTCTTTGTAACTAATTTGGATCTCAAGGTTAATCATCCTTTTCTTCAGTTCATCTGATAATTTGCTCCAAAAATATTGTATTAAAAAGAATTCTAAGAGCCTTTTTTTCTGCTGTACCTGAATTTTAGTAAAACTTTTACTTTGTTTTATTTTGATTTTTTGACTTGGTTTTTACTCAAATTGTTTTCTGTCTTCTCCAGCAGTTCTGTTTTCCAAAATGCCTGTGTTATATCTTAGACATAAGAGGCCTCACTCCACTGTTAAACTTCTCCTCAATGTCAGAGGCAAAATGACAGGTCTTGGTGCTCAAACTGATTCAACCCAAGCCTTCAGCTGACGTAGCCCAGTAGAGCTCTCCCAGAGCCCAAGGAGTCACTAGCAGCCGCTTGTTAGCCAGTTCCTAGACAGCTCCACATGTTCCAAAGGAGTGGATAGATTAATTTTCAAGGTGGAAGAAACATGAGAAATGCTCAGATGATGTTACCATCTTTATTTTCATTTTTTCACTTGTTTTATCTTAATAGAATAGCTAATAATTTATATATTGTTTTGTTTTTCAGATAATCAGTTATTGAATGTTCTTACGAGTTGTGGCCTTTGTTTTTAATTTCTCCTTTTATCTTTATTGATTCCTTACTTTTCCTTTTCTAATTTTGTTGTCCTTCTAAATGTTCTTCAGTTGAATATTTATTTTCAACTGGGGCATTTATTTTCATTCTTTCCTGTTTTGTAATGCAATTATGCTATGATTTGGAACATAAGAAAAACTTCAGTCATTCCTACTTTAGCTGATCTTATTGATCATAGTATAGTATTTTTCTTAATTGTTCAGTTTTAGCTATTTTTACTATTTTAAGGGAGGTAATGTTTCAGTTATTCTCTAGGCTTGTTTTAAGTGTATTATTAATTTTATGCCACTTTACTGAGGTCAGAGTATTGTACTGTACTAGTTATTAATGTAATCACGTATTTATTTACTGAGATTTACACTGCAGCCTTAAATTTTATCACGTTTTTATATGCTCTATAAATGTTGAAGGAATCCTGCATTGGGAAAGTATGGGCTGTCATTAGTATCCTGTCATGCAAGGGTATTGGCCTCGGCATTCATGGGGGCAGAAGCTGGAGTCGATCAGTTGGTAGGGTACTCCCCATAGCTATAGCAGGTTCCTGTGTGGGAGGTCTGAATGGAGGGAGGCCTGTTTCCAGGAGCACCATGCAGCTAAAGCTTATTTGAAATATAAAATTTAAGACCGTACCATTAGATATTTTGAGAAGTGTCTTAGAATAACTGTAAAATTGTTAGCAATAAAAACATTTATTTTATCCTTTCCCAGTGACGTTTTTGTCTCCACCCCATTACAGGTATAGATGATTTTTTTTGCTATGTTGGCATGTATTGGGAAAATTATTCTTCTGAAGAATCTTATAGAGTACTTGTGAAAGTCTATCTTAGGTTTGCGACATGTTCAGTGCAGAACATGACCTGATCTTTCAAGTGTACAGCAAGTGGGCTAACATGAGTTGGGATTCTGATGGGGCAGTGGAAGGTTTGATTGTTAAAGAAAACTAACGGAACTCAAAATGGCAGCATAATGTAACAACAGCATTAAACTAAGGGTATGCATCACAGCCAAAGGCTATCTCAGAGCAGTGTCCAGGCAGGCTAGGCAGGAGCTCCAATTGCCTTCCTCTGGAAAGGCCACAGCAGATGCCCTCTCACTCTAGGATCAGAAATCACCAATGGGAAGACAGAACATTCAAACTTGGAAATAGAAAATAGGGTCTCAGCCCTGGATCCATGTACGTTATCAGTCACATGAACATATCCGTGCTGCGTAACTGGCTGCAACAGCAGAGCTTTTCAGGAATCTCACTGAAAACAGATGCACATCTTCAGTCTCACTCTCAATAAATACATTGACGAACTTAACCAGTCTAAATCCTCTCCGACCCACTGTTATAAAGCAACACTATAAATCAATAAGTTTCATGCCTTGACCAGGAGTCAAGACTGCAGAGATATGATTCTTATTTTAGAAAAACTCAGGATAATTCTAAACCTGTTGGAATTAACCCTCACAGCACAATCTATCTTCCTTAACTGTGGTCATGGTTTTATTACAACAGAATAATCCCTCTGACTTTGAGAATAATTGCCTTACAATATTCTCTATCAATCGAACATAATATCAACAATAACATGTATACACATTCAAAGGATTATTAATAATCAATGAAGAGTTGGTATGGATTTAAATAGGCAGCCAAATCTTACTTTAAAAATACTTTTTTGGTAAAAAATACTAACACAGAGCCATGAAGAGCGAACATACACTTTTGGAAAAAATAGTGCTAACAACTTGCTTGGCACAGGATTGTCACTAATCTTTAACTTATAAAACATGTGATACCTGTGAAGTGCAATAAAGCAAAAAGCAATAAAACAATGTATGCCTGTACAATGATGTTCAAATTGCTATGGCCTATGATAACAAGCAGATAAATACAAAATCACAAAATCAACCCATGATTACTATTTTAAAATGACGGTAGGGCAGATGTGACTTTAAAAAAATTTAGCAAGTCTTTTGATAAACTCAACAACTGTCAAACATCAAAATAATAACCAGCATCTTATAGCACATGACTACTGATACAAATGTTTTGCATCAAAATCACAGATACCTGTAAAAATTTTAAGAATAAGTCAAAGTAGTAACTCTTTTACAAGGCTAACCAAAATTTAATGTAAGTGTCAGGGAATGTTTTTTGTAAAGGTCCAAACCTATCACTTCTTGGCCTTTTGGCTAAGATGAATATAAAAGTCCAAACAGTAAATATTTTCAGTTTTGTGGACCTTATGGTATCTGTTGCAAATACTCAAATCTGCTGTTGTAGTTCAAAAGCAACCACAGATGATATGTAAATAAATGGACAGGATTACATTCCAATAAAACTTTATTTACAAAAATAGGCAGTAGGCTGGATTTAACTAACGGGCTGTAGTTATTTGTTTCCTTATTTAATGAAAAAGTCATAAATTGTTTTATTTAAGTGTCTTGAGCTCAGTAAGAGCATCATAATGATAAAACCCTTACTATTTAACTCAGGGCCAATAGATTTAATCAGCAACATATCCTAATTAGGAATGGACCAGTACTGTTGTCGAGGTAACAGTCTGACTGAAGCTATGCTGCATTACCTGCAAGTATTTTAAATAATGTACACAGTGTAATAATGGATAAAATCATCAATTATATTCCTATAAAGCTTAATAAAATAAATGGCTATTCTAATTTTATGTAATTATCAATGATTTAGAAATTCACCTAAATTCTAACACATAAGAAACATTTAACTTATTGTAATTATAAAATGATTTTTAGAGGCATATTAAATCTTTCTCTCATGCTCTATTTCCCTTTAAATGTATATATATGTATGATAATTACTTTTGGAAAAAGGATATCTTTTTACAACTCTGTCACACTCATTTCTACTTAGTAATAATTCTGAATCAACTAATTAGTTTAATGAATACCAAGATTAAAATGGTCACAGTTACCAACAACCTGAAGGAAAAATACAATCGCTCTGTTTACAACATTCTAACAAATTCTAACAAATAGAATAAATATTAAAGTTATGGCAGGAAAGACAAATTGCACCATTTGCAATTCTATAATTATTAAAATTCATAGTTTGGAAAAACATTTACAACTGGAGAAAAGCTTTATGATATGAAACAAGAAATTGCTACAGCTATAAAATAGTAAAATGACATTATCAACTCAGGAATAACAAAATTGAATAAATTTTTTCTCACCATAACCTCAAAAAATTTCAAGAACTGAGAGTCTGACTCATGCCTTGACAGAAAGGTTTTGGCTTACTAGCCTACTCCTACTTTATATTTTAATACCCGCTAGTCCACCAATCATACCTACACAAGCATGGAAGAGATATACTCTGATTGATCAGTCATACACATCTAAGGGAAATAAATAGTTGAAAGTGACAGACTAGGGCTGGGTGCATTTGTTCATGTCTATAATCCTAGCACTCTGGGACGCTGAGGCAAGTAGATTGCTTGAGCTTATGGGTTCAAGATCAGCCTAAGCAAGAGCTAGACCCCCATCTATACTAAAAATAGTAAAATTAACCAGGCATTGTGGCAGGTGCCTATAGTCCCAGCTACTTGGGAGGTTGAGGCAAGAGTATTGCTTGTGCCCAGGAGATTGAGGTTGCTGCAAGTTATGATGCCATGGTGTTCTACCCAAGGTGACACAGTGAAACTCTGCCTCAAAAACAAAAACAAACAAACAAAAAAACCCCCCAAAACCCTCCACCAAAAACAAAAACAAAGTGATAGACTTAATAAAAATCAAAACAAGAGTGAGAATAAAAGAATGTCTATTTTTCTAAGAAACACTTTTTATTTTTGGTCATAGAAACAACCATTATTCTAAGTGATCAATAACAAGTTGACATCAGTATACGAGCTTCAATGCTTCATTCAGAGAGACTGGGTACCACTAGCACTGCCCTACCATGATTAGCAAGCAATAAATCAGCTTTCTGTTTAAGATTCTGAATGGTAGTCTTTTTCTTCAACAGATGTCTTCTACTAAGAAAGGAAGTAAGGAAGAAAGGAAGGAAGGAAGGAAGGGAGGAAGGAAGGAATGAAGGAAGGAAGGAAGGAAGGAATGAAGGAAGGAAGGATTTTAATACAAATAAATATTAGAAGTCTTAGGAAATTTATCTTACAGAAAAGAATGAACTTTCTGGAACCAAAATCAGGACTTCTGAATTTTAAAAGTCAACAGTCTGAGTAGGAAAGAGACTAAATACAACATAAAACTAATGATTTGGGCAGATTTAACATAAGCAGCTCACAAAACTAAGTACACAAGGAAACTGAAGCAAGAATCTTGGAAGGCAAATCTTCGAGAAAGTGTTTTGGTCAGCCTTTTCTGAAAGGAGTCAAGGAAATGGTAAATTTAACCAAGGAGGGAAAAGATCTTTACACTGAAAACTATGAGACATTGGTAAAAGAACTTGAAGAAAATACAAGTAAATAAAAAGATATCACATGTTATGGATGAAAAGAGTTAATATCATTAAAATGTTCATGCTGCCCAAAGCAATCTACAGATTCAATGTAATCCCTATCAAAATTTCAGTGGCTGCTATCATAGAAATAAAAACAAACAGTACTAACATTTATATAGAACCACAAAAGACCTTGAGTATTCAAAACAATCCTAAACAGAACGAAGCTGGGAGCATCACTGTCCCTTATTTTAAACTATATCATAGTAATCAAAATTATTTACTGACATAAAAGTAGACACATAAAGCAATGAAAAAAATAGCGTATATGGTGAACTAATCTGACAAGAGCTCCAAGAACACCCTATGGGGAAAGAACAGTCTCTTCAATAAACGATGCTGAGAAAATAGAATATCCACGTGCAAATGAAGAAAAAAAAGAAAAGAAATTGAACCTATGTCTTATACTGTATACAAAAATCAACTCAATGGACTAAAGAATTAAACATAACATCTGAAACTGTAAAATTTTTAGACGTAAACATCAGGAAAATGTGCTCCTTCACATTGCTCCTGGTAATGACTTTTTTGGATGTAATAAGAACACAGATAAGAAAACAAAAATAATTAAGTGGCACCACATCAAACTGAGTCTGCATAGCAAACAAGAAACAAAATGAAAAGGTAACCTATGGAATGATAGAAAATATTTGTGAACCATCTATCTGATAAATATTTAAGATCAAAATATATAAGGAAATCATATAATTTAATAGGAAAAAAATGAACAGCCCAATTCAAAAACGAGCAAAAGACCTACATAGACATTCTTCTAAAGATGACATGTAAATGGCCAGCATCACTAATCATCAGAGAAATTCAAGTGAAAACCACAATTAGATACCACCTCTTGTCTTATCAAAAAGACAAGAGATGACAAGTGTTGACAAGGGTGTGTAGGAAAGTCAGCATTTTTACATTGTTGGTGGGAATATAAGTTGGTATTGTCATGATGAAAAAAATATGAGTTCATCAAAAAATTAAAAATTGAATAATAATGTACAACCGGAAATTCTACTTCTGGATATATATCAAATGAAATAAAATCAATATCTTGAAGAGATATCTGCACCCCCATATTCATTGTAGCATTATCTAAAATAGCCAAGGTATGGAAAGTGTCTAAGTGTCTATCAGTGGATGAATGGATAAAGAAAATGTAGTATATATTAAAATAATTAGGAAAGTATGCCATTTGGTACAACATGGATAAACCTGGAGGGCATTATGGTAAGCGAAATAAAGTAAGCCAGATACAGAAAGACAAACAGTGCAAGATCTCACCTATATATGGAATCTAGGAGCAAGGAAGGTAGAGATAGGAAGATGTTGATGAAAGGGTACAAACTAAGGTACATCCATTCTGTACCTTAGTTTCCTGAATCTAAGGTACAGCATGGATGGTAAGTGTGTTAATTAATTTGATTATGATAAGCATTTCACAGGGTATACATGTATCAAATCATCACATTGTATACCTTAAATATACACAACCTTTTTGTTAATTAAATATGTTAAAGTTGAAAAAGAATGAATAAAGAATCTGGTTATGTATAGGAGAATGAACACGCATCTTCTTCCCTCCAAACCTCCACCAAGGAGACAGTTTAAAAAACTCTTTATGTCATAAACCTGTAAAGACAAACAGAACAAGAGAAGTGGCAGCAGATAAGAAAGTTACCAAGATTTTGGAAACTGAATAGCAGATGTATGAGGATAAATAACAAGAGAAAAAATAATTAAACCTAAGCTACAGGAAGAAAATAATCTTGCAAGTATTATAATCTGATTCGTGTTTGAATTTTAACAATAAATATGTATTTGTATTTTTAAATTATAAAATATTCAAAAATCAAACAACTAAATATCTCTACATAGCAGTAGATAGGGCTGGAAACATCATCAGGGATTATATTTCAATAACTTCATAGAAGCTATTCCATTTTATGTATCTTAAATTCAGTATTATTTATTTAATCGGCAATTAAAGAAATTTTTATTGCATAAGTTTCCTTGTTAAGAATTATATATATGTTCTCTAGTGCATTTTATACTAAGCATAAAGTAGCTAGTAAAAGCATTCTAATAAATGTCTGAAGCTTTGTACAAAGATTCATATCTAATTTCTATTGCAATGTTATGCATAATACTAAAAGTTGGGAAAAATGCTCAATTAAAAGGTACTAGTTTGTTACGATAATCTGTTGTAGAATATTTAAGCATATTTGAATATGGTACTATATTTGAAAAGGTACTATAAAATAATAAAGGAATACAAAGGAATATTTGAAAAGGTACTATAAAATGATAATGACATGGAAAAACATTCATGATATATAATCACAAAATAATATGACCCTAGTTTTCTTTAATGCATGTACGACATATTTATGTGTGTCTGTATACATGTGTATACATGTATTTATATGTATATTCATTCAGAGAAAAGGAGAAACAGAGAAAGGCTAAGTGAATGCAATAAAGTGCTTAACTCACCATGAAGGGTGTGGTATAAGCCAGAGAAAAATAATGATAATTAAGAAAATGTTAACAAAAAATGCCACTAAGAAGTTATATGGATAAGTAATTCTTTGGCCTCGGAGCATATTGTTTCTTCCTTCTTTCTCCCTATCCTTTATGCTACTTTCATCTCTAAGTTCTTGCCTACAATAAGGTCCATTTCCATTTTATGAGTTTATATTTGATGGTTCTTCTTTTATATTTGTCTTCTTCAATTTCTTAACTTCTTTGCATCCTTGCATAATACTTACCTATCAAAAACTTTGATGCTTTCATCATGCCTACAACCAAACTGGTTAGTCTATAGACGACTAATACACAGAGTATCAATAAACTTGTCTGATGACCAACCCCAATTTAGGCCCTAAACACAGTCTAGTGATCACATTCCATTTGTTCAGCCAGCCTGACCCCTATCTTCACACCATGATACTGTCACCCATTCTGTTCAAACTGCGAACTTCATCACTTTCTTCATTCTCAGAAATTAACCTCAGTCAGGGCATGGTGGCTCATGTATATAATCCTTGCACTCTGGGAGGCCAAGGAGGGTGGATCACCTGAGTCTATGAGTTCAAGACCAGCCTGAGCCAGAGTGAGACCCTCTCTAAAAAATAGTTGGGGGTTGTGGCAGGCACTTGTAGTCCCACCTACTTGGGAGGCCAAGGCAAAGTGATCACTTGAGAACAAGAGTTTGAGGTTGCTGTCAGCTATGACACCACTGCACTCTGCTGAGGGCGAGAAAAAAAAAATGAAATTGACCTCATCAGATGGGAACCTTCTCACCTTCTGACCACCATATCGGGAAGCACATCTGTACCAATATTCATCCCTTCCTGTATTTGCCTGTCATGAGAAAAGAATTTCCCTTTAATCAAATTCAATTTCTGCCCAAATGTTCTAGCTCTCTTCTCCTCCTGTGATCCAGATTCTGATCAATTAATTTTTCCTCTTCTCCCCCTTCAGTCTCTCCCACTCTCCTGGCTCCTTTCCATCATATTTAGACACACTCACATCCCTCATGTCATTTAAAAATGAACACCCACATTTAACCCCACACTCCTCTCCAGCAACCACCTCCTAGTTTCTTTTTAGGGACAGATACTGTGTTAAGCGTTTTTATTTACAATATCTTAATTATCCCCTCAATAATTCATTGTCCAGATGGGAATGCTGGCACTTATAAAAAATATTTTTTAAAGTGTAAAAACCATGATTTTTATACAAATATGAAATGGATATGTGTGAGCTATTTATTTAACACATTAGTTAAATGAGAGAACAAGAAAGATATTACTGCCAATTCAAAGAAATCAGAAAGCTGTAAATTGATTCAGAGCAGAGGAATGATGACATGGATTTTAAAATGGATTGAAAAACTAGCTTCTGTCCACAATTGGGAGAAGTCAGTTTGGTCTCCACTTGACCATATTTATTTGTACGTTTATTAACAAGAACCAATGGTATAATTCTCTGTGTTCTACTAAATTTTTAACTCTACAGAGTTATGAAATAGTCAGTTATAATATGCATATCCCTATAGGATCAGGTAGTTCCCAAGGGCTCCAACATCCCGTTGAAAGATATCCAGTAACCTCTCTTGCAAATTCCAAAGTCTTACATTTTTCTTTACATAAGGATTGAGTAATTGTTAGAAGTCATAGAAATAATTTTCAACTTGAACAATCTCTGCTACTATCTCTCTGTATTTCTTTTTACTTTCTCTTCTTCAAATGTCTCGAATGAGTTATAAAATTCTCTCCCCTTGCACTATTCATCTCTCACTCGATCCACAAATCCAACCTCATTGCTGCTTTCACTATTCTATTGAAAATGCTCTCATTTAGATTACTAAGTTATTTTCTGATATCAGAAGCATCAGACAATATTGACCATATCCTTGAAACACTTTTAAAAACATCCTCTCCTCATTTTCTTACACTTTACCCGAGACTTTTTCAGAATTCTTTGTCCACTATCCACTTCTGCTTATTATCTAAATGGATGGGCTTATTCCAGGAGCTATCCTAAATCTTCTTTCATTTAGATGCTGCATTTTTTTTGTGTGGAGTCAATTTCACTTTCCAATAATCATCTATTCCATGATATGTTCATAACTGATGTTCCAAGTTTGTCATGTTTAATTTCTAAATAAATATATCTACTAGATGTTCATTCAACAAATATCCCTTTGAATATTTGCTATATGCTCTTCATTCTTTTTTTTTTTTTTTGCAGTTTTTGGCTGGGGCCGGGTTTGAACCTGCCACCTCTGGTATATGCGGCTGGCACCCTACTCCTCTGAGCCACAGGCGCCGCCCTATATGCTCTTCATTGTAATACATGCTGGGGCTCCATCTGGTCACAGAATTTCTCCCAAGTGCATCCCATACTCAGGTACTGAAATCATCTCTAGCTAGTGTTTCCTCCAATTTCGTATCACAGCAAATGGAATTGCTGCCCATAAAAGTTTCTCAAGGCAAAAACTCAAAGTTTGACATTTCTCTCTTCCAATATTTCTACCTGCTACCAGTCATCAAGCCCTACTGGTTCTACCCCATAATTACGGCTTAAATCCATGCCCTGCCCTGTGTCTCCCTTCTCCCAACACAAGCCTGAGTGAGTGACTTCTTAGTCCAAAATCTGTTATAAGGCACATTTATTTTAAGCTCTTTCATAGAACCCGTTGCTCCTAAAATTAAACCTCGAATTCTTAGACAACCCTCCAGATGCTTCTATTTCTCACCTAAGGCACCATGTTATTCCTCTCAAAGTCCTTAAAATGTAAGATGCTGTCTTTCTTGCTTGAAAATTTCCCACAGGCTGTTTTCTCTTCCTAGAACACGCTATGTGCCAATCTTGAATTTGCAGATTCTTCATCCTTCAGGTCACAGTTGTTCCGTTTTCTCAGACAGTCTTCCTAAACTGACAACCTACATTGGGTCTTCCTGTTTTATTCTGAATAGAATTCTACATTTCCTGTTGTATGACTCATCAAATGTCTGATTATTTGCTCAAAGTTTATCTTTCATCTTTTAAAGGCAATGGTGATAGTCTTTACATTCTTAGCATCGAATAGTGGCTTTATATTTGTTGAACATATATGCTTGATGTTTATAAAGAGCCTGTTAACAACACTCACACTCAACCAGCAAAAGCTGGAGGAATGGTCCTTCCGACTAAGCAATTAAAAATTTCATAGGACTAAGCAAAGTTGTGTTACCACATTTCCCACCACTTCCCTGACTTATATTAATGTCTTAACATTCTGGTTGCCTTTGGAACACGTAGCCGCATACACACATCAATATAGAATGTGACTTGTATTTCTCAAAAATCTTGAATTAGAAGCAGTCTAAATATACAATTGAACTTACTAGCTAACTTTTGCCAGAAAGAAAAGCAACATAGCGACTATTCTAAACTAAAGTAGCCATCTTTAGTATCTATACACCAAATTTAAATGATCTGAAAATAATTATCACTCCAGTTCCCATGGAGCACTTCTACACTGCTGGTGGGAATGCACACTACTACGTTGCTTTTGAAAGAATGTTTTGAGAGTACTTAGAGATCTAAAAAGAGACCTACCATTCAATCGTATAATTCCTTTACTAGGTATATACCCAGCAGACCAAAAATCATATTAAAACAAAAACATCTGTACCAGAATGTTTATTGAAGCCCAATTCATAATTGCTAAGTCATGGAAGAAGTTTTATTTGGACTAAATGATGACATAACTTCAGCATTAAGACTAAAGAAACTTAAGACAATAATAACCAGGCACGCAGGAAAGCATCTGTTGAATACCTCAATCAAGTACAACTAATTTAAGTATACACCCAAGTGCCCATTGACCCACGAATGGATTAATAAGTTGTGGTACATGTATAGCATGGAATACTATGCAGCCTTAAAGAAAGATGGTGACTTTATCTCTTTCATGTTTACATGGATAAGAATTGACTCCAACTTCACAGAGATTTTATTAACTCCTAGGGAATAGAGATAAATGTTATAGAGATTTGTAATGCAATGTGACATGCTATGATAAGCACAGAGGGATAGGCACATAGAACAGTGTGCAGTAAACATACATGCATGATAAACAAAGCTGAGGACTCTAATAAGAACATCCCAAATCATTATGCTGAGTGAAAGAAGATAATCACGGGAGTATACATTGTATTGTTGTTACGGGCAAAACTAACCCAAAGTAAAAGAACTCAGAAGGGTGGCTCACTGCAGAGGTAAGGAAAGATAGTGGCTGGAAAGAGGCATGAAGATACTTTCTGGGGTGATGGAAATGTTCTGTCTTGATGAAAGTGGGGCTACACAGCTATATCAATTGGTCAAAATCCATCAAATTGTACTCTTAAAATCTGTACCTTTTGTCATGTAAATTACAGCTCAACAAACAGTCTTTTGGAGGAAACACATATTATTTGTTAGATAATATGGAAGTCACTATCATGAATAAATGGCATATAAAACAGATATAGTGGCTACCGTGTGTAACAAGCTCAAGCCCACGGTCTTGGAGAGTAAACATGCCATAAATGTATCCACAACACAAGATCTAGGCATAGCAGCTTAAATATTAGAGAAAAAAAATCACAATATTTTAAGTTCTCCCTCCTCATTCTTTATATTCCCAATTCAAAGAGCATCACCTCACAGATGGTTAACAGGGGCAAGTTCTGCCTTTGGAAACAATACGGAAGTCAGGTTTGGTTTTCCCTACTTGCTCATAGGTAGTTACATCTGGACATAATTATCCATCAGGACATTCTAGGTAATTTGGTTTTAAATAATACTATAAACAAGGGCATTGGTAGGTCTGCACACATTGAGAAGTGCCAAGTCCAGTCCCAATCCATTTTCACAATCTCTCTTATTACAAGATGTCACACCTGCCTGACTGTCACAGAGATTGGTCTCAGCTCCGATTTGCTTGTGAGCCACAGGGTGCCGCAGTTAATAAGTATTTCAGGTGACCATAGTACACTTAAGTCTGGGTGTATTTAGAATTCAGGGCTTTATTAGAAGACATGGGGCTAGCCAGCAGTGCAGGGTCTCAGTCCAAATTTAAGAACTTACCCCTGGCACAAGTCATTTGTCCTACCCCTAGAGCAAGGATACCTCTAACGGTCTCTTACTGGGTACTAAATAATCCACCTAGAATATGAAAACTTCTTGAGAAGACTGGTGTGACATCTCAGCAGTGACACAGTTGTTTGGAGAAACTCCATAACCCTTGGTCTTCTATAGTTGATTTCATACCCATTTTTTCTGTGTATGTCTCACTCAATATGTTAAGCAGAAGAGTGGCTGTCCACCTCAACATATTACCCACAATATATGGCCTTAGGGTTACAGGGCAAATATTTTATCTAAGCAATTTGTATATGCAAGTGGAGCAGTAAAACTGTTTCTTTATATTGCATAATACTTATTTTATTAAAAGATGTATAAAAGAACCTCAGCTATTCTAAGACTAGTTCTAGCTTATCCCTCAAACTGAACAAAAATAACACCCATATCTCCACACACATACGAAAATCATTAACTATACAAAAAAAGACATATTTTCCTAAAGACATGACATTGACTAAAATATACACCCAGCAATTTATATTGTCATCAAAGCTGTTAGATTTTTAGGCTAACATATGTATGTATTAGAGTTACTTCATGCTTTTTCTACGAGCCATTGTTGTGTACTCCCCATACAGTTATTAACTGAAGCACTCACGAGAGACATCCAGAGATAAATTTTACCTGGAAGGCAAATCTAAACTTTCATGTCCTTAAGGCCCAGTGCAGTGGCTCACGTCTGTAATCCCAGCACTCTGGGAGGCCAAGGTGGATGGATCACCTGAGCTCATGAGTTCAACATCAGCCTGAGCCAGAGCAAGCCCTTGTCTCTAAAAATAGCCAGGTGTTGTGGCAGGTGACTGTAATACCATCTACTTGGGAGGCTGAGGCAAGAGTTTGAGGTTGCTGTGAGCTATGATGCCACTGCACTCTACCGGGATGACAAAGTGCGACCCTGCCTCAAAAAAAAAAAAAAAAAAAAAAAAAAAAAAATTAAACTTTCATGTCCTCCATTTCTTGCACTTTATAAAAAGCATTTGTTTTATGTTTTGGATGTTTTGTTTGTTTTTTTTTGTTTTGTTTTGTACTTTTTGCTGTACCCCATCGATGTTTGGCAAAAAAAAAAATAGGAATAAATGAAGACCACATTTTTAGTGTACCCTATTACAGAAAAATAAATAAATCAGATTTTCTTGAGGAACATTTGGTCCTCTGCTGAGAAGGTTTCTATTTAATGAAAACTTCACTTTTAGTTTTAACATCAAAACTTTGTTATCAGCTGACAAAACACAGAAAAAAAAGGAAAGAAATCTTTGTCATGTTTACTTTGGCTTTTTTTCTCTTTTTAAATAAATAGTCACTCACTCTCAATGTATAAAGACAAAGAGGAACAATATTTTCTCATCTTAAATACTGCCTCTGAGGAAAAGCATGGTGCATTGGAAGGGCAGGACTTTGAAATGAGAAGTAATCTGAACTCTGAATTTCCCTTAATCAACTATACGTTCCTGTCATAGATCCCCACTTTTCTGGGCTTTGGGCCACTCATTTGTTACATCTGGATAATTACACCTAATAAGTTTGCTATTACAAGTTTGCCTAAAGTTTCCTATTCAAATTAACATTAATTCTGCTTCAAGCAGTAAGTAACTTTCTGACAATGACAGTTTTTATTTGTGGTCTTCTCGCGATTTTATTTTTTATTACTAAACTTTTAGAACTTTATAAATACTCAATTCTAACAATTCCAAATCATTATGAACATACAAGATCCATATTTTTCACTATTGTCTTTAGGATTCCACTGAAGGCTTACTTGGGTAGCTATTTGGCTGACCCAGAATCATTTCTCATAGCCTTGAATTAAACAATGTTTTATTTATAAGTTTCAAACATCTTAGAATTAAACCTTGGGCTATAAGAGATAAGAATCCTATAATAAGAGCTAAAATACTTCTTGAAAGATGGATTAAGATCAGGAAGAATGGAGAAAAACCCAGTTTATTCTTTAAATGATGTTCTATATTGACTTTGCTGTGCAATAAAGATTAAAAATAAGCTTTGAAAAGTTATGGAATTCTCCAACTTCTTTAGACTGGGTTGCAACTATGTGGTTTTCTGAGCAAATGATAATCATATTTCAGGAATACTTTACACAGTAACTTTTACTGAGTAAAACACTGAATGCAATAAAAGGTAAGGAAATATAATTCAAAGAAAAACCAAATTTAATAAAACTGTCTTCCCACAGAAGGGAGCTGTATAATTTACATGTAGCAAAGATTGTTGGGGTTCACTCTAAACCAATTCTTACAGTTACGTGAATCTAAATCAGAACACTTTAGGCTCCACCTCTGTCCCCTTCCTTCTGGTTTACGGAGCTCCCTGAGGAGCTCAGCGCGCAGTGCTCCCCTTGTTTCCATGGCTACTGTAATATTGATTCCAATACACACAAACCTTTGTGGTTCTTCAGATCAACAACTCAAACAGCGTTTCCCCCTGGACCTTGTTCTTGTCTCCCCAAATAAGGAGATGGACCCCTTCACATTCCAAGCACATAAAATAGAAATTATAAAAAATAAAAATAAACTTCTGCTGCCATAGCAATCTAGGCAACAATTTTTAAAACTTCAATGATTTTCAACTTAAGAGAAGAAAGAAATCGAAAGAGAGGGTGGCTGCGTGACCTTACTACACACACACACACACACACACACACACACACCAAGGGGGCATATGTCAGGAGGTTTAAAAGGCTATCTTCAATACTGATACTTGAAAAAGTATATTCAATACGAAATTTGAAAAGATTTGAAAAGGTATATTTTGTATCAAAATTTATTTGATGTGTTTGGTGATGTTATTTAATTTTATTTTGCTAATGTAAATGACATCAAAAGAAAAAAGGTTCTATTTACTATGAAAATATTACACCAATTGATTGCTGAAGTCATATATATTTTTATATGAATACATAAACAAGGTAATAAATAAAGAGACTTGGGACCAAGCCTAACAGAGTGCTAAACAAGCTCAAATGTCTTTTGCATGGAATAGATACAATAGATACTTGAAAGTACTAATAAGATAACGTTGAAAACAAACCTGGCATATGGTTTTTAATCACATCAGTCTGTTTACATTAGAATTCATCCTTATAAAAAATGTCATTGCATAATATGTAAAAATTATTAACAAAAATTATATAACTTATTGAAAAACATTAATCTTTGTATATTGGTACACAGGGAAATCAGAATGATTATGGTACACATTCCTATAATGTGAACTATACTTATATTCACTTTATCAACTCTGTAAGGTTTCAAAGGCAGTTTCTTTCAGATTTCTTAATGTCAAAATAATGACAAAAGTCTAATTTCCAGGTTTAAGTCTCTATCATGAAAATAAACCACTTAAACCTAGTTTAGTTTTTTTTATTTTGGTTAGGTTTATTAAAAAAATTTTTTTAAACCACGTTGATTTAGGTTTTGCTAGAGTGAACTAGAAATCTAAGTATGTTTTTTATTCTTCAGAAGTTCCATTCTTCAGAAGTTCAATGCATATAAAGAACTATTGATGACTATGGCCATGGCATATAGTTTTACACTCAACTTACATTTGCTTGAAAACGAGTGTCAGTTGCACTTTAACATCTGTAAAGATTCATGGACAGAAAGCAACACTTAAAACTGCCTATACTTTAACTTATTAATTAAAATTAAAAAATTTTAACTTAAATTTTCCTTAATCCTTTATGACACACAAATTTAATCCATTATCATACCTAATCCTTTATATACCTAAATTTTTAAAATCTTACATGTATTTAAAATAAGAATGGCAAGTTTTACTCAATCATTTTTAAAATGTAATACAACTGATTGCCTTCCCTAGTTCAAACTCTTATTAAGCTGAACAAATGCCATTATGGGTTTGAGTTTAATGATGACTTCCTCAAATTCATATGTTAAAGTCCTAACTCCCAATACCTCTGACTGAAACTTTATTTGGAATTAGGGTCATTCAAAGGTAATTGGTTAAGATCTGGTATTACTGAAATAGCGTGTGTCCCTAATCCAGTATGACTGGTAACCTTATAAAGAGGGACAATTTGATTACAGAGAGGCATGCAGGTCTGCTTCACACAATGCCATGTGAAGAAAAAGGAAAAGACTGGAGTGATGCTTCTACAAGCCAAGGAATGCCAAATATTACCAGTAAAACAACCAGAAACTAGGAGAGAGGCATAGGATAGATTTTCTCCTACAGCCCTCAGAAGGAATCAGTCCTGCCACCACCTTGATTTTAGACTTCTGGCCTACAGAACTGTAAAACAATAGATTTCCAGCTGCTTAAACCACCCGGTCTGTGGTGCTTTATGACAGCAGTTCTAGGAAACTAACACAAATGCCTAAGGGATTACTGGTAAGAATTTGAGCTACCTTTGTAAATCTAAAAAACCAAATACATATGTTAATCCATCTTTATTAAACATACAAATAAAAGCCTCCTATACATTTCAAGTTAAAATTTTAATAAGGCCAATATGTATGTGTTTATCTCTTATGTTAATCATTACATTATCTCATTATGATGATAAAAAAATTTAAAAACCTGTGGCTCAACGGGCTAAGGCGCCAGCCACGTACACCTGAGGTCGCCGGTTCGAGTCCAGCCCGGACCTGCCAAATAACAATGCTGGCTGCAACCAAAAAATGGCCGGGCGTTGTGGGGGGTGCCTGTAGTCCCAGCTACTTGGGAGGCAGAGGCAGGAGACTCGCTTGAGCCCAGGAATTGGAGGTTGCTGTGACCTGTGATGCTACGGCACTCGACCCAGAGTGACAGCTTGAGGCTCTGTCTCAAAAAAAAAAAAAAAAAAAAAAAATTTAAAAACCAAGGGGAGGGTCTTAATCAGTTTGAGCTGCTATAAGAAAAATGCCTGAAACTAGGCCTTTTATAAATAATAAAAATTTATTACTCATAGTTTGAGAGACTGGGAAGTTTAGGATGAAGGAACAATCAGGTTCAATGTCTTCCAAGATGGAGCCTTGAACACTGTATGTAAGGGCAAAAGGAAACTCAACTATTTCCCATCAGCCTTTTTATAAAAACACTAATTAATTCATAAGAGAAATCCGTTCACCAGGGCACAGCCCTCATGACCTAATCATCTCCCAAAGGCCACACCTCTTAATACTGTTGCACTGGGAACTAAGTTTCAACACAAATTTTGGAAGGGATACAAACGTTCAAACCATAGCAGGGAGTATATTTATTACCTCAGATGGGATAAGTTATTATCATCTTTTTTCATAACACTCAATTATCTGAACTGAGGAAATTATGTATCCCCAACCTGGGGTTGTAAATAAATGTTTTATTGCTGTTTGAATTCGTAATCTTCATTTTTCCCTCAGCCACTATTCTATTCATCAGCCTTCAGCCACTATTAGATGATAACCTATTGACAAGGGCATCCTGTATGATAAGAAATGTGGTTCACAAGTTTTTTGTTATCAGACAGGTTTGAGAGGGCATCCATGAGGACAGCTTGACACCACCTGTCTCAGCCCTGGCCAGCTGGACTTGTACTCAATCAGTTGACTAAATAAATCCAAAGCTCTAGAGCAAGCTCACCCTCAACCGCTGACCAGAAAAAGGCACAGGAGTGGCCAAGACTCAAGTCCCTTCCCAAAGATTCTTATCCTAAGTCAGATACAGGTTCATTTTCAGTTCTCAATTTACTACAATAAAAATTAAATTATAGAGCCAATATCTATGACAAGAAGACATGACCAAGGGCAAGAGATGGATGAGCTGAAGCATGAAAGGTAAGGACATGAGGAATCCATCAAGTCAGGATTTTTCGGCCGGTCTGTGGAGTTGGAGCTGGAGTGGCAGCCAATGAGGGTTTATGAGTGAAGTGGACACGTTTTTGCTCTATTGACAAAGTCAGCTAGAGTCAGCAAAGGATGTGTGCTAGAGATGACACACAGTCACGACAAAGAGTTACAGAATTCTGCCAGGAGCAACTGTTCCCTAGGCTGAGGCTAGAAGCAAATCTGAGGATGAGAGCAAAAGGGGAACTCAGAAAATGACCGAGGTGCTCACTTATTTTATGACCATATATTTGAAATGTCCCCAATACACTTGATAGTTATTAAACACTGACCGCTCATCCTACACATAGAAAATAGCATCTACCCATCGAGTTAACCTGTTTAGATACACATTTTTAAAAGTTTGTCAGTAGCAGTTTGGAATGTGGAAAAGTTTGATGACAAGAAACTAAAATGCCTAAGGCTCTCAGTGAGGTTATGGCAGGAAATAAGAAAGAAATAGAGATCAGAAGCTTTGTTACAAGATAAAATTAATAAGCTGGAGACCAATTTCACATAGGGGAGAGAAAGCATATCCCAGCATAGTATTTCAGACTTCTTTTTACTGTAACCCATATTACAAAACACATTCCATATCAGAAGACCTCCTCTGGGCCTCTTTACATACAAACATACACTTTAGTAATACAAAAATTTTTGCAAAATAACACATACCTTTAATATGTGTGATGGTTTTTAATTTTTTTATAGTCTAGTGTTTCTATTTTTAAATATTGGTTTTATAAATTGTTTATATTACCAAAGTTTGGAAAATATAAATTTAGGGTAACTCTCAAATTTCTAGCATGGCAACAGGCAAAAACTGATGGGTTGATCGTCAAGAGGGGGAAGACAGAAGAAGAGGCAAGGGGAGAACTTTTGGAAGGGAGGAGTTCAATGCTGGGTACGTTAAGAGAATTTCACACACAATGCTTCATTTAATTTTATAACCACCTAAATAGGAAGTAGTCATTCCAATTTTAACGGTGAAGAAATTAAGGTTCATAAAAGTTTATAACAATTATGGTACTTTTCAAACATTTTACAAGCTGAACATAGAGATAAATTTTTAAACTCAATTAAAAAAATTTTTATTTGTCATTACTATAAGCACATAACAGTTATATATATTTATTGGGTAGCTATAATGTTTTGATCAGGCACACAATGCATAATATCAAATCAGGGGAACTGGGGTATCCATCACCACAGGCATTTATCACGTCTTTGTGTTAGGATCACTCTAAATCCACTCTTCAGTTATGGTAAACTTACTCTAACTTATTGTTGATTAGAGTCACTTTACTGTGCTACCAAATATTCTTCCTTCTATCTAGCTATCTAACTTTATGTATTCATCAATTAACTATGTCCATTTTATCACCCGCTTCTCTGCCACCCTTCCCAGTCTCTGGTAACCATAATTTTACCCTTTGTCTCCCAGAAAGTAATTGTTTTTAACAGTTAGATGCCATATATCAGTAAGAATATTCTAGGTTTGTCTTTCTGCGTTTGGCTTATTTCCCTTAACCTAATATTCTCCAGTTCCACTCATGTTATACACATGGCAGGATTTCATTCTTTTTGTGGCTATATAGTATTCCATTGTGCATATGTACCACAATTTCTTTATCCATTCATCTGTTGATGGGCACAGGTTGATTTCAGACTTGGGCTATTATGAGTAGTGCTGCAATAAATATGGGAGTGAAGATTATCTTTCTGATACTTTGGTTCCCTTCTTTGTCTATATACCCAGCAGTGGGATTGCTGAGTCATGTGATAGTTCTCTTTATAGTTTTTTTGAAGAACCTTCATATTGTACTCCATAGTAGTTGCCCTGGTTTACATTCCCATCAGCAAAGTGTGAGGATTCCCCTTTCATCGTTGCCTTTTTGATAAAAAACTTTTTAACTGGGGTGAGATGATAATCTCCTTATAGTTTTGATCTGTATTTCTCTGATAACTAATGATGCTGAGCATTTCTTCATATACCTGTTGGTCATTTATATGCCTTCTTTTTAGAAATGTCCATTCAGATCCTTTGCCCATTACCTCATCAGATTATTTTTTTCCCATTGAGTTGTTGAAGCTCCTTATAAATTCTAGTTGTTTGTCCCTTGTCAGTTTGGTAGTTTGCAAATATTTTCTCCCACTCTGTGGATCATCTCTTCCCTTTGTTGCTGTTTCCTTTGCTGTGCAGAAATGTTGAATCTTGATGTGATTGCCTTTGTCCAATTTTGCTTTGGTTGCCAGTGCTTTGGCAGTATCACTCAAGGAGTTCTTGCCCAGACCAATGTCCTGGAGCATTTTCTCAATGCTTTCTTTTAATAATTTCATAGTTTCAGGTCTTATATTTAAATCTTTAATCCATTTTTATTTGATTTTTAAACTCAATTTTTTATTCCTCTGTTAGTGTAAATATTTTGCAAGGCTTTAGGTTAACTAATGTGAACCTTGCTTTTTATATCTAAAAAGCAAAAAATACGGGTAAATGGTGTTATTACACTTCTGACTGTCCATAGCTATTAGGACTAGTGCTTTTAAAATATAGGTTTATAAAATAAATTATCTTTCTGGTCTTTATTGGTATAACGATCATTTTTCATATGGAAATAACAAAGCAAATTATCATTCTGTTTGTTTTGTGAATGAATGAGCAGAGAATAAGCGATCTGAAGTACTTTTTCTCTGCCTCGTCCATTTTCGCAGAATTTTTAAATGGAGAGTCTGTAGAGATCATCTAGTGAAGACATCCAACTCTTCACAGAGGAGAAAACTGATCTCATCTATTTATTAGCAGAACTGGGTGTGTAGGAAACCCAAGTAAATCATGTGTCCTGCCACTTAAAATTTTTAATTATTATTCAACTCCCCTCTTAATTCTCCTTGCAAAATTTTCTAGTTGCCCTTTCCAGAAAAATCATCTCCCCAGTGTCCAGAACACAAAATAGAACACAAAGAAAGATTCAAGCACAAGGAGAAGAGGGTGGAGCTGTTAACATTCCCCTTCCTCCAGTGGGCGCAAAGCTCTTCTTTTTTTAAAAAATTTTCACTCCTACTTCAGCACACATACACTGAATTGTTCATGTGTGGAGGCCATGCTATTTTATCTTCAGTTCCTGCAGGAGGTAGAAACGTACTTCTCTTTCCACATTGATAGCTAGCAGCCTAAAGGTGCGTTTTCCCCTTCATTTTTCTGTTGCTTTTTCCCTTTCTACTCTATAAAACAGCTTTATATCTGCTACTACACGTCCATGTTCATTACAGTTCTGTTTCTAGCAGGGCCTTCCCTCTGCTTTTGCATCTGTGTCACGGAAGGGGTAGAAAGCTACAGGGAAGGAATGACACAAGATTTAGTCTAGGTCCTGGCAACTGGTGGTGTACTTCAAATCTCAAGTAGGGGAAGCTTTTATCCAATATGCACAGTAAATGGAATTAAATTATTCTTGGCCTAAAAATCATCCTTTGGCCAGGTATGTTGGCTTAAGTGTATAATCCTAGCACTCTGGGAGGTCCAGACAGAAGGACTGCTCCATGTCAGGAGTTGAAGACCAGCCTGAGCAAGAGCAAGAACTGGTCTCTCCCCACAATAGACAAATAAGTCCAGTATAGCGGCCCACACCTGTTACTCCCAGCTACTCAGGAGACTGAGAGAGGAGGATTGCTTGAGCCCAAGAGTTTAAGGTTGCAGTAAGCTATGATGATGCCACTACATTCTAACACTCTAGCCCAAGGCTACTGAGAAGACTCTTCAAAACCAAAAAGCAACCAACCAAACAAACAAAAAAAAACCTGCCCTAGACATCTAGACATGAGTCTCACCAGACTCCAGACTCCAGATGGGCAAAATTAGCAGGGCCTCCTTGGCTCTAGCCCAGGGTGGACCAGTGTGTGCAAGCAGCCTGTGGTCTGTGAGACTGCCCCCTGTGGACAGGGCAGCTGTGATTCCAGCAGGAAGGATGGCTCGCTTGGCCTGGAGGTGTAGAGTGGAGTTGGGGCAGGGACACCCCACGTGTGTCCTGCACCCGAGCACCTCAAACCCTCAGTGTGGGTGGAGGAGGTCTTCTTCACAACTCTGATTTATCAGGGATTTAAATGCTTGAGCCAAATCCAGGACAACCCTACAGCTGCGCTGATGCCCTCTCTCCCGTCTAGCATTTACAGAAAAGATAGCGGGGGCCAAAGACATGCACCAGGCCTAATGGAGACCTAACAAGTATTTAGGACTTTTAGAAATCAGAGATGTCCATTTAAATGTTGCTACTTGGGATACAGGTTACATTAAGTCAGGTATCTGGGATTTCATGTTCATTAGAGGTGATAGTGGCTTATCTGAGCCTTCTTTTCTTTTAGGAATTCCCAGCCTTACTTTAGCAAAGAATCCTGCCACGTCATCCCGCCACCCCGGACGTGACCTCCTCCACCTGGTTAAGGTCTTCATTCCCTATCCTTAGAAACTCATCATCCTAACCTCCCTCTGCCAAGACACCTGTTAAGGCAGTTTAACAAGAATCTCCCTGTCTTAATTTCCTATCCACTGACCCCCCCCCCCACCGCATTGTTCCTTGGCTCTAAATCCCCAGTTGTCCTCCTTATACTTAGAATTGAGTCTGTGAAAGGTGCTGGTACCAAAATAGAGTCACTTAAAATAAAACCCTAACAACATGGAGTCAGAGCCAGGTGCAGTGCCTCACACTGGTAATCAGCACTTTGGGAGGCTGAAGTGGGAGGATCACTTGAGGCCAGGAGTTTGAGACCAGCTTGGACAATATAGTGATACCCCCTCCTCTACAAAAACAAAAACAAAAACCTTAGCCAGACATACTCCTAGCTACTTGGGAGGCTGAGGCAGGAGGATCGACTGAGCCCAGGAGTTTGAGGTGAGAGTGAGCTATGATTACCATTGCACTTGGATGACAGAGTGAGGCTAAAAATAAAGGAGGCTAACAAGGGAAGCTCTCACACAAGTGTACAAATGCCTGTAACAATGCTTGTCACAAACAAGATTTTCTTCAAGACTGCAGTATTATTTGATAAACCACCTCTAGCCAACTTGTCCAGTAAGCTTCTGTGAACTATGAACCTAGTTTTAAAGCAGTTTAAGTGGACAACTTCCCTTTGTCTTTAAAGAAGGATGAAGCTTCTACCCCCTGGATATGCCAATGATTGGTGATAGCGTGCATATTCTGGAATGCAATCCCTTACTTGCATATTTCCAAATAAACTAATTTTTTTCTGGAGGGAAGGTTTGTATACCTAGAATATGTTAAGACAGTTGGGAAATTCTACTATTGGTGAGCACTTATTTCAATTGGTTAATAGCCAACTGTATTAGTAGGGTTCTCCAGAGAACTCGAACCAGTAGAAAGGGGACAGGGGAGAGAAAGGTGAAGAGTTGCATTCATGTATCTAGATATAGACAGATGATAGACATCTAGATATTTTTACAGATATATTCATATCTAGGGAGAGAGAAAAGGAGAAGTTGAAGTTTCTGAATTGGCTTATATAATTGTGGGGGGTGGTAAGTCCAAAATCTGTATATCAGGCCAGTGGACCGTAAACTCAGGTAAGAGTTGATGTTGCAGTCTTGAGTCAAAATTCCACAGGACCAATCTTGCCTAGTAACTGAGGCAAGATTTCTATGCTACAGATTAGAGGAGAATTCCTCCTTCTTTGGGAAATCTCTGTCTTTGCTCTTAAGACCTCAACTGATTCAATAGGGCCCATCCACAGTTTGGACAGTAATCTGCTTTCCTCAGTGTCTACAGATGTAACTATTAATTGCATCCCCCCCAAAAAAATACTTACACAACATCTAGACTGATGTTTGACTGTACTGAATACAATAGCCCAGGCAAGTTGATGCATAGAATTACTTACTTCACCAGCTCATCCTAACTTTGCTTCTCATGCCAGAGTAATCATTTAACATTATGATATAACAAAATTATATTGTTTTAAAATGCAGCAACACAAGGTAACATACACAGCCATATTAACTTTTTTAATTGATCTGAATGGCTTGTTCTGGTAATATAAATCTAATTTTTAAAAATAATCACTTAATTTTATTTAAAATAAAAGAAATACTGATGAAAGTTTTGTTTTGGAATTCAGAGAGAGGGAGAAAAACTACCTAGCAAAAACTAAAATTTTAATCTGTACTAATAGTCAATTCAAATTAGCATTTCATTTTGGAAACAAAATATATGTTTCCAAAAACAAACATATATTATAATATATATATAATCAAACATATATTAAAACATATATGTTTGATATATGAAATAAAACATATATTAAAAAATTAGAAAATTAAAGATTTAAATCCAGCATAAATACATTCCCTTGGTTGCATACTTTAAATTATACCAAATAAAGTAATTCTGGAAGAGAAAATAAAGCTACTCCATATGACTATGCATAACATATGATTTGCAAAGAAACAAAGAATAGCACTTAAATATATTTTGCAAAATCTTGCCCCTTTTCCCAGAGGAGAAAAGGAAGTATAAAAAATAAACTGTGTCTAATTTCTGTAACAGACTCATAGGTCATAAGTTTGTGTGAGGAATCCTGTAGTTACTTTAAAAAAAAAATTAGCAACAGTAGTAGTCTCCCTCCCTCTCGGTTTCTAATTCTCTAGCTTGTACATTTCTCCTGTGAGGCTTAGCTCAAGTTCACATGTAAAGTCAGCAGAAGTGTGACCTCTTTGCTGCTCAGCACTACAGCTAATACAGCTGTGCATTGCTCCACAAAGAATACACAGAGAGTGGTTACACCTTTCTTGTTAACAAATTTTTACATTTTCCTCTTCATTACAGAACATTTTAAACATCTACAAATTAGTTTGTTACCAACACCCAGATTTAACAAATGTTAAGTTTTGAACTGTTTCAGAATTTTGGGGAAAAAAATGAAACATGGCAATCAGATACAGAGAGAAAGTTTCTCTTCTTTCTCCAGTTGTTTGTCTGTATTACCGTCCCCTTCCACCTACCTCTCTCCCTTTCCATACACAACCTGTATCTTGGTAGAATGTACATCCTTCCTGTTTTGTTTTTTACTGCTTAAACCACATATGTGTAGATTGAGCAAAGTTATAGGCATCATTTTACATTATTTTGAATGTAAATTAAAAATATAAGTTATTTTTAATTTTGTGTAAATATATTTGTAGTTTAATTTTTAATTGAACCTTACGCTTTCAAAACATATCAGAGATGATTCCTGCAGGTTTAATTCATTTCCTTTCACTGCTGGATAGTACCCTATTAAATAAATATATCATAATTTGCTTAACAATTTCTTTTTGAATAAACATTTAGATGATTGCAAATTTTTTCTTTGAACAACAGTTTTACAGAGAATACCTTATGCATGTATTCTCATGTACATATGCAAGAGGTTTTGCAGCATCTACCTGGAAGTGGAATTTCTAGCATATGTATTATACTCTTTTCTTTATTATTGTTTCAAGTTCATCAAGGGTACAAACAATTAGGTTAGACTGTTTGCCTTTGTTGGGTAAAGTCCCTCTCATAATTGTGTCCCACTGCCAAGAGGTGTGTAATGCACTGTAACCCCCCAACCTCTCTCTCTCTCTCACAGCACCCTTGTATTCCCAACCCCACCTTGAATTGATTTGAGTTTTTCTCTTCCGTGAGTCTGTCTACTGCCTTCATATTAGAATTGAGTACATTGTATTCTTGCTTCTCCATTCTGTGATACTTTACTAAGAAGAATGTGTTTGCAGCAGTGCCTGTGGATCAGTGGGAAGGGCACTGGCCTCATATACGGAGGGTGGCGGGTTAAAGCCTGGCCCCAGCCAAACTGCAACAAAACAATAGCCGGGTGTTGTGGCGGGTGCCAGTAGTCCCAACTACTCAGGAGGCTGAGGCAGGAGAATTGCCTAAGTCCAGAAGTTGGAGGTTGCTGTGAGCTGTTATGCCACAGCAGTCTACTTTACCAAGGGTGATAAAGTGAGAGTCTGTCTCTAAGAAAAGAAAAAAAAAGAAGATGTTCCAATTTTATCCAGGTTAATACAAAAGATGCAAAGTCTCCATCTTTTTAATGGCTAGAACTTCCAGCACAATGTTGAATAGTAGTGGTGATGGAGAACATCCTTGTCTGGTTCCAGTTCCAAGTGGAAAAGCTTTCAATTTTACTCCATTCAGTATGTTAGCTGTGAGTTTGTCATAGATTGCTTCAATCAGTTTAAGAAATGTGCCATTTAGGTTTAAATTGCCATAGGCCTGGTAGCAGTGGGTGTGAAATGGTGTTGTTTTCAGACCCTTGATCATTCCACCTTAACTTCTCAGGTTAAAGATCTTCTCACCAGTCCGCCAATCAGTTTGGTACTTTATGTTATTCTTACTCATTTTCAGAGAGTATTTTTACTATAATAAAGCATCAGTTTTTGTTGTTACATGTGTTGTAAACTGCTTTCTCAGACTATTATTTTTTATTAACGTCTTTCCTGTATTACACAACCTTGCATTTTAATAGGGTCAATGTTACCAGTATATTCCTTTGAGCTTTTTGTTTATTACGGTCATGTTTAAAATAAGGTATCATCTTATATTTCGTTACAAAAGGTTTAGAGAATTTTTGTCACATTTGGATCTTTGATTCATCTGGAATTTATTTTTAATGTGGTATGGATTATAATTTTTATTAAGAATAATTACTTTTACCTGGAACCATTTGTTAAAAACTTCATTCTTTCACAACTAATTAGTAATTGCCACCACTACTGTGTTCTTACACATGCATGAGTCTTTTTCTGGGTTCTTTATCCTTTCCATTGGTTGATTTGGCTAGCCCTGAACAAATAGTAAGATGGCTAAATACTTATAATGTTATAATTTGCCCTTATATCTGGGAAGAATTCTTTCTCCTTTCTTCTTCAAACAAGGCTTAGATATTCTTGGCCATTTCATGTTCCATAGGAATTTTAGGATCAGTTTAATTGACATTGTAGAGGATTTATAAATAATTTATTTCCTAACAATGTGAAGTCTTTTAACATCCAGGTTTTCAGTGTTCTCTTACACTCTTTAGTATTGTTTTTATTACGAATTTCATCTTCATTTCTATAATAGTTGAAGCATCTTGGGAATGGAAAGGAATGCCAGTGATTTTTATGTATTGATTCAGGAACATGCTGAACTCTTACTAGTTCAAATAATTTGTTTATAAGCCCTTTCTGATATTGCATATATATGATGATTTGAAAATAATGAAAATTTTGTTTCTCTTTTTCCAATTTTTATTTCCTTTACTGTTTTCATTATCCTATAGTGCTGCTTAAAAAGTCCAATAAAATATTTATTTCTCTCTCCACTTCAGTAGAGATTTTGTAAAGTTCTGTCATTACAGGTAGAGATGCCCTTTGATAGGTGGACAAATTGTTTCCTGTCCCAGTTTATGAAAAGTTTTCATCAAAAATTAGTGCTACATATATTGCATGAATTTTCTGAACCTATTAAATCAATCCTAATTTTTCCTTTTTTTAATTATGAAATCATCCTTGAAATCCTAGGACATATACTAATTGCTTGTAATGGATTTTCAACACATTACTAAATATAGTTAGCTAATATGTTGCTTAGTATTTTCCTGTATATTAGTAAGTAATCCTAGACTAAAGTTCTTTTCTGCACTGACCCCTTCTGGTTTGGGTACCATAAAAATAAGCAAACAACAGCTAAAATTTTTTGGCACTTACTATGTATGAGACACTGCTCTTAACACCTCATTTTTTCCCCCATTTAATCCTCAGAATTCTATGAGATAGACACCCTGGTTATTGTCACGATTTGGCAAGTGGGAGTGCTAGACATTTTCTCTAGACTATAGAGCTAGTAAGTAGCTGACCAGGGGGCAGGACCACTTCTTCTTCCTCTTCTGTTCTCTAGAAAAAATTAAAGTTAGTAGGAATACGTCCCCTGAATGTTCAACAAAAGCATTTCACTTTTCCTCAGTTAAATTTTACTCAATCTCTTTATTCTCTAGGTTAAAATATTCTTGCTTTATTGATATTTGCTGACTAATTATCTATAAACTCTATTTATCTCCCAGGGTTTAGATCCACATTCTAAACTTCCAGTTAAAATATTTTTTCCTCTGTATTCCATTAGCTCTTCAGACTCAACCAGTATTGAAGATTTTAAGGCAATAACTCTTCCAGCTTTCTTCATTCTGTCAGAGGACTAGGCAGTTTTCCAGTTATCCACGCCTAATCAGGTGAACTACTCCTTTTATTTAATCTCCCACATTTAAACTGCCAGTTGAATATTGAGTTAATTTCTTCCATTTAAGTCATTTTAATTTTGTCTTCCATTGTCATTGCGCTTCCTTGGGTCAGACCCTTCTTTTCCCTTGTCTATAAAACCTTGATGCCATGTTAATTTTTCTCAATTTTTTTCCTTTTAATATGCTGAAGCCAGAATGATTATTTTAAAGAAGTGGGGAAAACATCTCCCCATCTCCTGGATAATAAAAATCTCCAACTATTCATTATTTCTTACCAAATTTAGAAAACACCCCCTAACCCTGCAGTCTATAATTCAGAGTTCTCCATTTCAATTTACACACTTTTATATAAATTATAATTTTTGCTTTTATTGAAAGTATTTTTTTAAAACCCTTTGTTTAGTTCATGGTTGGTTTATTATTAACTTATTGCTGCCTAGTAAAATGTCCCCGACGTTTAGCAGCTTAAAACAGATTTATTATCTTACAGTTCCTGTAACTCAGGAATCTGGGGAAGGCTTATCTGAATATTTTTAGTCTTTCATAGACTGCAGAGGTATTGTCCAGGAATTGAGGATTGTCTGAAGCTTATTCCAGGCTTATTTACATGGTTTTTAGTGGTATTAAGTTTTTGAGGGTTATTGAACTGAGGGCCTCAGTTCTTTGCTGGCTGGAGGCTGCTCTCAGATACTTGCCTTGTCTTTTCCAGTATGGCAATTTCCTCCAAAGTCAACAAAAGAGAGCTTTCTGTCAAGCCAGAATTCATTCTTTTATGCATTGTAATCATAGAAGTGTCATGTCATGTCATCACTTTTGCCGTATTCCATTGATTAGAAGAAAATCATAGATTAAGCTCATACTCAGGGGGAGGAAATTGCACAAGGTTGTCACTCTCAGGGGGCAGGGATCACTGGTGGCCATATTTGAAGTTTCCTACACAGAGGGATTCGGTCTTTATATGGGTGCAAGCTGCAAATGGATATCAACTGTATTGCAGCCCCAGGGAGGGGTGGTACTGACAGACAATGAATGGATAAGAAAAATCATTTTTTAATTTTACTTGGAAAAATTATTTTAACAGATTTAGGGGATACAAGTGTTTTTTTGTTACATGGATGAATGGTATAGTGTTAAAGTCAGGGCTTTTAGTGTACCCGTCACTTGAATAATATACCTTATACCCACCAGCAGGCAGAGATACAGTTGGTCCACCTGCTTTGTCATCCACTTTGTATGGAAGGAGAAATGGCCTGAGATTAGGTATGTGCAGACTTGTGGAAAGTAGCAAATGGCTTGACCAACTGTTCAGAAGCCTGGAAAGAGAGAGACTGGAATATTGAAGGGCAGAGGTGTTTAGTTGTACATATGGAAGCAGGTGTGAAGATTGAAAATCTTCATATCCAATACTAATGGCAAGCAGAAAGCACCCACAATATAAACACTAAGCAACAATGTAGGCAAACAGACTTGCCCATCAGATTGAATTTGTCACCACCATCTTGGAGCTAGCATGATAGGCATGTGAGTGAAGTGGAATGGTGGTAGGAGAACGTAGTAGAAGTTATGTCCAAATCCACAGCATGGGCCCTAACTTACAGAGCCTGGTACACTTCTTATTACCAAATACAAAATATCTACCCCATATGTGACAGAGGCCAAACTAAGTCCATAACATAGTGCTACCTCTTGAGAAGACTTCCTGGCCAATTAGTGACAAGCAGAAAGCATTCGACCCTTTCCTGCAGGGACATGCCAATTAATAGCTCTGATAATAACAAACATTTTATGAAGGGGTTTGCATTTCCAACCTGTAGGACTTTAGCCACCACTGCTCTCTAAGTTAGGTGTACATAGTGTTGCTCCACCAGCAGGAGATTTTGGTAATATCGTGTCCATCCAGAAGACCCAATTCATACCGAAGGAGGTATGAGAATGGGCCTGTGACTACGGTGGTGCACATCTAACGACAAATAGATGAATGAATACAAAAATCTTTTATTCTGGCCCAATACAAGATAACTTTGACAGCTTTTTATAATTCCAGAGCTCCCATTTGAGTCAGCTGAAGTTGTCATTGGAGCTGCATTGCAGTCCAACATGTTTCTCTGCCCGGTCCCGCTATGTCCCTTTCCATTGTCCCTTCCCATCTCTGCACAAATATTGATTCCAAAAACTCTTCTTACAATTCTGCATATTAAAACTTGCTCCTCGAAAATCCCATTCAACCAGTTAACATGCTAGTAAAGATTTAATATTTTTTAAAAAAGCAAGGGACAAACTCTCATCCCCAAGTATGATGATTTTTAAAAGTTCAAGAAAATATTGTCCTGGTAAAATGTCTTCTGAAGATATTCATAAAATGAAAGGCTTTATGAAATTACAATGTTAACCTATAATTATAGTTCTAAAATAGGTTGAGTAGTTGAAATATGGTTTTTATGGAATACAAAGGCAAACTAGTTCACTAAATTTGAGGTGGGTTTTTTAGTAAAAAATGTCAAAAATAGGGATTTCTTTAAACTCAGGGATTGGCAATAATTGGTTATGGCTGAATTCATGTTTAAAGAGAAGTAAAAAGCCTGACAAAATTCACAGTGTTATAAACATATAAGTAGTTTTATGAAATATATATATTTGTGAGGATTCTGGTTGATAAAATGTAGATCTCGTCACAAAGGCTATGAGTTATTAAAATCTATTCTTTATTATCTTTTTGACTCAGCATCACATTACATTTTAAATGCTTACTTTTTTGTTATATTTTACACAAATCTCTATTTCTCATGGTAAGAAAATGAAATGATTGATAGTTTTGATTGTGTTCTATTTTTGCAGCTGAAAAGAAGAGCTTCTTCTGTCTCATATCCCAAAATACACTCTCTGTATTTCAATCTTATAGGTAAAAAAGCTCAACCCTAGAAACACAAACTACGTAAAGAATGAACAAAGATAAATATATTCAGAAAAGAAAACAGAGAATTACTGCATCAAAATATTAAGCAATATTAATAATAATAATCTTCGTTCATTCTTTGCATGCTTTTTGTTTCTAGTCCTTAACATTGTTAAACATTGTTGTTACTAAATTTTAAGCCTTTTAAATTCTGTGAAGGTAAAAAGTAGAAACCTAATTAGCACATGTATATGTAAAAATAAAAAAAAATTAAAAAAAAATCTCAACCCTCCAAACAAGGCTCTTTTGAAATTATTTTAATTATTTGTGAACCGAGTGACTAATTGTTTGAATGCGCTTTAAAGTCAGGGAACACCTGTACAATGCTGTGTGGTATTATGTGTGTGATTATGTTCAGCAAGGAAGTTCTGTTAGGAAGAGAATGATGTCCAAGATGGCTTTACACACATCTGGAAGCTTAGTGCTGACTGTTGGCTGGGGCACCTCACTTCTCTCCATGTGACCTCCCTCTCCACCTGCTCTTTCATCATTTAATTTTCTAGCCCAAGCTTCTTTACACAGCAAGTGGCCTCCACTAGAGCCAAAAGAGAAGCTCGGAAGTCATATAAAATAACTTTCATCATAAAGGGTATCATAGGTCCATTCCAGATTTAAAGGGTGGGAACATAGTCTATCTCTTGAGGGAAATAGTGGTAAAATTATGTCGCTCAGGATCGTATCCCACAGGAGTAATTACTACATCAGTCTTTGGAAGAGTCTACTACCCCAGGGTTATAGAGAGTTGAAGGACCTCTATTATAAATAGGGCTGTCAGCAAAGTTTTTTCTGAGGAGATATTAGGCTAGGAGTTTGGATGAAATGAAAGAATGATCTGTGATAATTTAAGGGAAGAAAGAGCATTCTACCCAAGGGAATGTCAGTTAGCCAAAGACCTAAAGTGGAAACAAGGTTGATATGTTGAAATTCATAGAGCTTCTTGTGGTTATTCAGGCAAGACATAATTGTTTCTTGACCTAGGGAGGTATTTTAGAGGGTTGTGAGTTCTTCAGTTTATATGTTTTGAAATACAACGTGATAGTATTTGCTTTTGTACTATATGTTGGACATGAAAGAAAAAGCAAAAATGATTATAAGGTTTGGGGTCTAAATACAAGTATAAGTAAAGATGTTACCATTTAACAAGTGAGACAGAGTTTTTGGGGAGTGGAGTGGATGTTTGTGAAAAGTAAAATTTCTGTATTGGATATTTTACTTGATATTCCTAGAGATAGCCTAGTAAAGATTCTAAGTAGAAAACTAAATACACATACAAGTCTAGAATTCAGTAGTAAATATAAGGCTAGATATAAAAATTTAAGGTTCATCATATTTGACTTTTTACAAATGGGATTTCACCCAGAAAGTGACTGTGAAAGAAGAAAAGAAGGGGCTGGTATGCCAAGTTCTGGAGCACCCCAGTGTGCAGGGGTTAGGAAGAGCAGGAAGAGCTAACAAAGAAGCCTGACATGGGGAAGCCACTGGTGCTGACTGTTGACTAGGACAGCGATGTCATGAAGGCATGAGTTGACAGTTTCACACAGTGAAGTGAATTAGAAATGTTGACAAATGATACCGAGCAGCCCAGTAAGATGAGGACTGAGCTCTGACTGTTGGATGTGTGTAGTATTTTGGTGAACAGAGATGTTGCAGTGGTTAAGTGCAGCCAAGAGAGAAAATGAGAATTTTTTTTTCTTTTCTTAAGGAGCGAAGAAATGGAGCCTGGTTTTTGTTGACAGGAACGATCCACAGGAATGTAAAAAAGGATGTAAGAATTGAGGTAGGAGCAAAGAGTTTGAGATTATGAGAGAACTGAGAACAAATACCCAGCTTGCTTAACCCCTGCAACTTTGATAAGGATGACTGCTTGTTAATTCACTTTAATGAGTGGGTATAAATAATATGACAAGTAGTTTGAAGTTAAAGAGTTATATAACTTGGTAGATTTAATGGTGGAAGATATGAAAATTCTCCATGAAATTTTAGTATTTTCTAAGTGAAATTAAAAGCAAGGTGATCAACTGATAGTGGTACATAAGTTTTGAAATTTTGAGTGTGGAAAGAAGTCAAATAGTTATTTTGGAAGAGTGAAATGTGAATTGAGTAAAAAAAGTAGTACAATCTCTAGGCAACATTAACAGACCGGTTAAGGTTTATGGCAATACACGTAAGCAGATCAATGAGATTATCTGTGTTTTTCTTCAGGTCCACATAGTTACCTAGGTACAGGGGTAGAATAGGAAGTTTCACATTTGGAAGTTTTCCTGGTGAGATGGAAAGAAAGTGGGATAAGGGAGCTGAAAACAAGTTTTTCACAACAAAGAATGGTTTTGAAATAATCATTCAATTTTTTTTTTTTTTTTTTGTAGAGACAGAGTCTCACTTTGTCACCCTCGGTAGAGTGCTGTGCAGTCACAGCTCACAGCAACCTCCAGCTTCTGGGCTTAGGTGATTCTCTTGCCTCAGCCTCCCGAGTAGCTGGGAGTATAGGCACCCGCCACAACGCCCGGCTATTTTTTGATGCAGTTTGGCCGGGGCCAGGTTTGAACCCACCATCCTTGTATATGGGGCCGGCACCCTACTTGCTGAGCCACAGGTGCTGCCCCCAAATAATCGTTCAATCTAAGCTAGGCACAGTAAGAAGTGGGAAAAAATAAGAGGATATTGAGAAGTGAAAAGACGTAGTAAGTGGGATGAACATCTTGGTGAAATGGAACTTGCAAGAGAGTAAGAAGGTACAACAAGCTTCCTTCCAGATCCCTGAAGATGTGGCACCCCTCCTTGGAGAGAAGGTAAGATAAACATAGATGATGTAACAACCGACACCAAAGGCGTCTAGAGTCCTAGAGATGGAAAAGGGCATCAATGACCAGGATTTCATGTCCCGTCAGCATAATGAGAATTAATTTGCGTTTTTTTTTTTTTTTTTGAGATAAGACTCTCACTATGTTGTCCTCGGTAGAGTGCTATGGCTTCACAGCTCACAGCAACTTCAAACTCTTGGGCTTAAGCAATTCTCTTGCCTTAGTCTCCCAAGTAGCTGGGACTACAGGTGCCCCCCACAACATCCTGCTATTTTTCTGTTGTAGTTGTCATTGTTGTTTGGCAAGCCTGGCTGTGTTTGAACCTGCCAGCACAGTGTATGTGGCCAGTGCCCTAGCTGTTGAGCTACAGGCGCCGGGCCTAATTTGCTTTTAAGAAAAGAAATTAATGCAGAATTTCTTTCATACCTAAACACATATGTCTGTGTGTGCATGTATGTGCATTTTAGAGAATGGCAGAGGAATTTTGAGAGTTAAGTTTTCTTCTTTTGGAAATTATAATGTACTTGAATGTTTTAAAAATTTTAAATATATTTCAATCTGAGAATCAGACAAGAAGCAAGGCTTTACTGGCTATATAAACTGAGTGCAATTTGATATAAAGCATTAAGATATCTAAAGAAATAATGTCTCAATTTGATGCAAGTTGGTTAGTCATGGGAGCTTTTAAAAAAGAATCATGAGGGCAAATTTGGCAGTTTTATCCAAGCGCTACCCAGGAGAGAAGGACATTTAGCCAACAGACTTTGAGTCTATTGACTCAGTTGGCAAGCCTATCCCTATTTTAAGATGAATTCATCAGCTGTTTAATGCCATTAAACATTGGATTCATCTAACGTCTTTGTTTGGATTCCGTATTTATTAAACAATCTTCTGATTATTATTTGTCTTTCCGTGTGTGCCTACAAAGACAAAATGTGTTGCTCATATGGGCTTCAAGTATTTCAGTTGCTTGTAACAATTGTTTCACATTGAAGTCACATTCTGGTTTTGTTTATCCACCTCAGGATCTTGGATAATACGAGTTTGTTCTTGAGAAGTAAATTTGCTTTTGGAATGCTGACAAAGTCAGGTTATGAGGCATATAAAACCACAGGCCAGTTTCATAGGCTACGCTAACCCCACCAAGGTAAAGTATACCATTCTGTGAGGGCTCTTGGGACCAAGCCAGATTTTCCTCTGGCAAACTCGCTTACAATTTACTCTGTACCTCTTCTATCTACACTTGGAAATCTTGCTCAAAGTTTGCCTTTTCTGTGCTACATTCTTTGGGCTTTCTTTCCATTTTTTGCTGTTTTTCAGGTTCATTTTATGAATCATGAAATCTGCTGGGCCCAAAGAGAGGCTTGCCTGCTCAAAAGTTAAAGTCAGAGGAGTTACTTTAGAGTTCTTATAGGAAGGATGTATGAACGATTGAAGTCTGTCCTTAGAATCCCCCGAGCAAAAGTTATATCATCATGTTTTTTGGTGCATAAAAGAAGGTTTTCACTATATCCTTATTCAAATATAACATTCCAGGAGTCTTGGAGAGGGAGGGCTAGGGTTTGCATGCAGTTTATCCTCATAGTCTTCTGCAGAGGTGGAATGATTTTCAGTATAAACAAGAATATACATTAGGGTTTTTAATGTTAATGAACATAAAGTTCTGATCACTGGCCTGTGTTAGAAGGCTAAAATGGAAATACTTGCCGTCTGGTTCTCCAGGAAAATACAGGTATGCCAAAGGAACCATTTATGTCAGCGTATATATAAGTTAGGACAATGATGTTATTTGTTATTTACACTAAGACACTTTCAGAATGAAAGTGTGGGGAGATATAAAATATCTTATTTTACAACAGTGAAATTGCTTTCTCTTTTGTCTTGTGATTTTTTTTTGAGGTGAAATTTAAGTTTTTGTGTGAGTAGTACTCTTATACCTATCTTGAGTGTCTTGCTTGTACTGTATCACATCATACCTGTGTTTAATTCTTAATAAACTTTTCACTTGTTAAAAAAAAAAAGAATGAAAGTGTGCCTTATTATGTTAGAACAACAAGTGTAAACTAGAAATGTTCTGGGTAAACAGATAAGGCATTACTCTGCACATAGGTCAGTATGACCATACTGTTTATTAATAACCATTGTCTATAAGATTGGTCAGTGGTTTATTTTGACATGTCAGGATATATGTAGTAGTCTATGAAAAATATTTTTAAAAATCACCCTGGCATATAAGGATAAAAAGAGTTTATAACTTAAAATTTTATACCTGAAAGCTTGTTTAGTGAGAGGATAAAGCTCAAGAGAGATTATTTAAGCAATGATGTACAGGAGAAATAAAAAATATTATTGATTATGAATAACATATTTTTATATAGCAATATTAAGAGAGGTTATGATGGAAACACGGCTTTTTGGGGGAGGGCCTATTTTTTCAGGTTTTTTTATTCTCAGGGTAAAACAATGTCATAATAAAAATTTTCTGAAGTAACATATCATAAACATATTTTATGCAATCTGCAATCGTTTTAATCCCATTTTTAAGTGATTCAATAGAATTTTATTAAGAAAGCCATAATTAGCTATACCCTTATTCTTTTTTTTGAGTTTTTAAATTCTTTTTTATCATCAATAATAAAGCAGGTATTGCTAAGATGATGTCATAATAAATTTATAAAAATGGAATCAATGAGCATAGTGTAATAAAACACTTTAAACTCAATGCGTATCATAAAAATATTTGCAAAATATCATGCTACCTTACAATATTAGCAGTTGTGCATGGAAATTAAGGTAATTAAATATGCAGATTTCATTTTTAGTAACAGGTTCATATAGTGTGATTGAGTTAGAGAAATTTTTTAATATAAGAAGATATGTGCTTTTGCTGAATTTTAGGTTCTAACTATGTATTTGATTCTCTAAAAATGAACTGCTTTTATTTTTACATTCTTTATCAAAACAATCCACACATTATTTACACAATAGAGTGCTTTGTTAAAATCTGTACTTTCTGTTTATATATTATACTTTGTAAATATTATTTCAGATGCATTATTAAATATTTTCTTTATTATCCAGCTTATTGTTTTTCTTTGAAAAATGACTCTTATCATACTTGTTTTAATTTCCATGTATCTTTCATGACATCATCTCCAAATACTGCCAGAAATATGAATTTCTGCCATTATGTTCAAATGCATCCATTATCTGTAAGGCATTATCTTTATTTTACTGGTCAGGAAACAAATTTGTTCTGTCCTGGGGGGACACACTGTTTTCAAAGGCTATTTGCTAAATAAACATCCTTGGAAGACGGTCTGAAACAGAAGCTGACATGAGGCATCCGGAAATGTGACAGACCTATGAGAAATGTGTCTCATTAATGTACTTGAGTCTATTTCTGGATTTTCTCTTCTATTGCACTGTTTTCCTATTCATGATAGTACCACATTCCTTTAATTATAGAGGCTTCATGGTATATTTTAATAATTTTTACGGGTAGGTTTCCCTTTTTAGGTATTTTCCTGACTACTAAATTTATAAGTTAGCATAAGGAAAAGTGACGTATTTTTGACGTTGAGTCATTCTACCTAAGAAGAGTGGATGTCTGTTTGTGCTAGTTGACTTTTCCTCTTTCACATAGTTTTATACAAGTTTTGTTTCTAAATAAATTAAAATTTAGAATAAACTATAAATTTCTAAAATAATATTTAATTTTCTTTTGCCATTGCATTTTTCCTAATTTTATGCAACTTAACTGATTATTGTTTGATTATATGAATACTGTTGATTTTTGCCAATTGCTTTACCTGACTTCTTCTTTTGTTTGAGCTGGTTATATTATTAATTCTGAGTTTTCCAGGTATGCTATAATATCTTCTTTACCTCTCATTATTCTTCCGATTAATCTTTTCTTAAATCCACTTAACACATCTTCAGTATTGCAGCCCGCATCTCGCCTTGTTTCTGATCTTAGAACTCTTCAGTGTTTCCTCATTAATTAAGATCCTGATTTAAGTTACATATTAACATTTTATCATGTTAAAACATTTATCAATTCCTATTTTATTGAGGGTTTTTAAAAACTAAGGAATGGATTATGAAATATTTCAAAGATTTCTTCATTATTTGTAAAAATCGCATAATTTTTTTCTTCTCAGGTTTAGTTATATTACTGAATTTCCTAATAGTGAATAGCTCTTGCATTTCTAGTGGATTTCTAGATCCATTAATTCACGTGATATTTGTTACTATTTTATTTAGTACTTTTGCATTGATATTTACAGGTGATATTGGCCTATATTGTAATTTTCTTTTTGTACTATGTTAAGTTTATGTATCAGTGTTATACTTGCTCGATTAAAAGTAATTATGAAGTTTTCTTTCATTTTAAATGCTCTGAAACAACTTAGAGAATATTTGAATATGTCTTTATAAATTTGGAAAAGTTCCACAGTAAAACTTTCTGTGGAACTTGAGGGAGGGTGGTATTTCTTGGGTTAAGCTTTCTTCTCTAATGTAGTCATTTTTGATAATCTTTATTTCCCTTGAAAATCAGTCAGTTGATGTAGGCTTTCAAGTATATTTTCACAGAAATCTAAAAATTTGTCTCAAAATGTATTTTAATTATTTTGTGTTGAAATTTTGTTTCCCTCTGTAATTTTGTATTTTGTGTATTTGTATTTTCTTTTTGGGGGGAATCAAGTTAACTAGAGGCTGTATATTAATTTACAAAACAGGATTTTGGTGAGTTAGATCTACTATTTTTCTATTCTCTGTCTTACTATTTTCTGTGTTTATTGTTATGATTTTTATCATGTTTTCTTTTAGTTTACTTTGTTAATTTTTAATGAATTTTTAATTTCTATTAAATATTCATTTAGTCCTAGAATTTATTTCTGACAAGTAATAAAATGTATTTTTAAGTATTGTTTTCACTATTATTTTAAACAATTCTTTAATTTTGGTTTATATTTCCCCTTTCACAGGAGTCATTTAATAGATTTTGAAGTTCTCAGAAAGATGAGAACTGCTGAAAATTTCTTCCTTAGTGATTATGCTGTTCAGGTCTTCAGTATCCTTACCTACCTTTTGGTTACCTGATCTGTCTTGTACTGAGATGTGTTATGTTAAAGTATTGCTACTTATGAGCATATTTCTAGGCACATCTCCTTGTATCTTCTGTTATTTTTTGCTCTAGAAAAGTATTCTCTGTAATATTTACTATATAGATATTTAAAATTATTATATCTTTAAAAAAGAAATAAAATTATCTTTATCACAGTAAAGATATAATAGTTATACAATATTTATAAATACAATATACTATAAAAAATATTATAAAAACTGCGAATGACAGTTTTTAGCATTAAAAAGTAATTCCTATATGGAGAAGAGGGAAAGGGGAAGGAGAAGGAGGGAGGGCAACTGGGGGGGATCTCACCTAAAGAGCACAATGTCAGGATGTTCAGCACACCTCTGGCTGAAAGGCCCAACTACAACTTGAACCTTACCTTAGAAATGAAAACAATGTAACCTAAACGTTTGTACCTTCATGCTAATATGAAATAAAAAAGTAACTCCTTTATCATATTTAGCTTGAATTCTACTTTATCTGATATCATTTTTATTGGCCTGATATAATTTTGTCCATCTTTTCATCTTTAACCTTTGTTCTCTATCTGTTGTACATGACTTATAGTTAAGTCTACCATTGTGAGCCAAGTTTAAATTGCTTTTCTTTAAATAGGTGAATTAATTTCAATCATTTTAATTATATAGCTAATGTGTTCATTCTCAATTCTGTCTTAATATAATTATATATAGTATTTAATATTGTTTCTTTCCTTCTGAAAATTTTTTTTGTTTTTTTTGCTCCTTACATTTTATTCTTTTTAGTTTTTATATTTAGGAGGGTTTCCATTTTTGTTCTAGTGCTTACCATTGTAGTATAACGTATTAAAATGCCTTTAGTTTCCTGTTTTCTTATTTCACATTTAGCAAGTATGTCAACTTTTAATGATACCCTTTTAATCCCATCAATTTCCCAATCCATGAGCTTACTTTATCTTTTCAGTCAATGAGCTTACTTTATCTTTTTTGTGTCCTCTTTTTATTGCATTATGGTTCTTTTTTTTAACCTGGCATATATTCACCTTCTACACCTTGCAGGGAGAATGGGGACTGAAGACTTCATTCCTGGCAAGGGAAGACACCCCCAGAAAAGGGGAAAAACAGAGAAATAAACTTAGCAGGGTGGAATAAAAACAGTTAGCTAACTTACTTTTAAACTAACGGTTAAATTACTTGTCTGGGCAGTTTCTGATTTTATTGAAAGCCTGGCCTGTAAGGCGTACAGCTTATAACCGCCCCCTGCTGCAATATGTAAGCACTCTGAAGAACCATGGCCATAGCAGAAGCTGCTTCAAGGCCTGGGAAGGAACATTAACGAGACTGATTCCTGCCCCGTCAACAGTCAAGGCAAATACCTATTGTGGGGATTTGTCTTATGGCCAGGGCAGAGATCAAGGGAAGATCTCGAGCCTTGAATTAGGGGCAGGACGGCTTGTACCCTAATCATGAAGGGAAATGCCTCTGGGTGGAGATAAGAAGAAAATTATTCTTCTCCACTGATTCTTCAGAGGAGAAGAATCTGCTTTACAGAGAAACTGAAAAGGAGGCTAATTTCCCCCAAGGAATCTGTGTGAATGACCACAAAAGGGGCCTTCCCCCTCACAAGCCTCGGGTTTCAGATTTCTAAAGGCTGCCCAGACCCTTGAAGTTAATTATACATAGAGTAAGAACTAACATGCTTATTCAGAGAAAATGCTAAAGTTTGTGTTCTCTTCTGCAGCTCACTCTCCTCAGCCAAAAAAGAAAATAGCTTTCAGTAAAAGCCAGGTGGAACAAAGATTCAGGGCCACTCGCTGAAGCCCCACAACCTAGCAGTGGTCCCCTTTACCCCCCTTTGAAAACTCTATTCTGTGTGTCCTGCCTCTTTATTCCTTGCCATTTTAAAATTTATTTTTCTCTAGTTGATCACTGCTGGTTCCACAGGTCTTAAAAAACCCTGACCCTGGGGCGGGACCATCACATTTGCTCCATGTTTGTTTAAACCTGAGATCTATAATTTTAAAGATATATTAAAATACTTATTTTTCAGGAATTTCAATTGTATTGATCCATTCCTTCTTTGTCTCCTCTATTTCCACCACTTTCTTTTGACCATTTGTTGTACTGTCTTTAACTCATTTTTATTCTGGTTTTCTAACTATTTTTCTTTAATACCTCTTATTCTTTACATTCTTGCAGGTATCTTGTAACTTAGTCTGCATTTCGGAAAACATTTTACCATTTCTCTTTTCCCTTTGATGCATTCAACATTCTTTTCATTTATTTTTGTTTAATATCTATTTTTATTATAGTGCTTCTTTGAGGTTTTTTGTTTTTTTTGAGAGAGAGAGTCTTACTCTGCTGCCTAGGTTAGAGGGCCATGGCATCAGCCCAGCTCATGGCAACCTCAAAGTCCTGGTTCAAGTGATCTTCCTGCCTCACCCTCTGGAGCAGCTGAGAGTACAGGTGCCTACCACAATGCTCAGATAATGTTTCTATTTTTGATGCTGTTGTTGTTGGTAGAGATGGGATCTTGCTCTTGCCCAGGCTGGTCTCTAAGTCCTGAGCTCAAGGAATCCTCCTGCCTTGGCCTGCTAGGGTGCTTGGATTACATTTGTAAGCCAATGTGCCTGACCAGTTTGAGTATATTTTCATCTCAGTTTGGACTGTTGTCTTACATTTTTCTTCTGCTCCTTTGTTTGATAGCAAATTTTTACAGATGTATTTAACTTTTTTCTAGCTTATTTTGTGGTTCGGGAATCGTGTAAGATTTGTAGTTTGGCGGTGCCCTTTTTTTTCAGGGGTGCAAAATTAAGTCTCTGTGGAGGGGGAGGGGTTGTGTGTCTTCTAATTTTGCAATTTTTTTTTTATCTTGCAGATTCTTAGGTTCCTCCCTTCCTTCTTTGCCTTCTTTAACAGAAATTATACTTTTTGAAGACTGCCAATATAAACTATATGTACAGTTTTGTTTTTTTCTCTGTCATCAGTTCTTTCACATACCAGATTATCTTTCTAATAGTTTAACACTTAGCACTAACTTTCTCTTTCTGACCAGAGTTTTTTGTGTGTTTTGAGAAAGGCTCTCTCACCATTGCCCAGGCTGGAATATAGTGGTCTGATTGCAGCTTTGCAACTTTGAGCTAATGGGCTCAAGGGATCCTTCTGTGTCAGCCTCCAAAGTAGCAAGGACTATAGGCATATGCCACTATACCTGGCTTATTATTATTATTATTATTATTATTATTGTAGAGATGGAATCTTGCTCATGTTGCCTAGATTGACCTCCAACTCCAGGCCTCAAGAGCTCTAACTGGCCTCAACCACCCAAAGTTCTGGGATTGTGGTCTTGAGCCACTGGACCTGGTCTCTGACTGTAGCTTTGGATCCATGTTAGACTTTCTATACGTTCCATATTTGTCTCTGCTCCTGCAGTTTTCCCTGAAAGGCCCTTGCTCATCACAGAAGCTTTTGGGAAGAGTGTGAGATGTCATTCACTAGAATTTGGTGTGTTTCCTTTACAAACATTTTTATAACCATTTTGAAGCTTGGGTGTTTTGTATCATTTAGTTATGTGAAATACATGGTTTTGTGTAGTTTTATCTGTTCCTTTGTTTTATATTATTTTAGAAGGAATTATGGATGAGGGAAAAAAGACAAAGGCCATCACCATATTTTTAGGCTACCAAACATTTCCCCTGTGCTTTTTAAATTGACTTAAAAAAATCTTGCTACTATTTCCTTTTCCTCTTTATCTTGTATTTCGGGTGGGATCTTTCACCGCAAATCCTGAACACTTGGGCCTTTGCAGTCATGTGAAGTTTATTCTTGCCTTTCTCACTTGCCTTTCTCACTGCCAAGGTAAGATCCATAGTTTTTGGCTCTGCTCAGTCACTCTGATGGGAGATTGGAAAGAATTCACTCAATAGGCTGCTATACTGCTACTGAAATTTTATTATTAACATCTCTTCCATTCTCTCTATCTTGAGGTGTTGTGTTTTGAGCAATATGCACTTTTTCACCTGTGATTTTTAGAATAGTTAGTATCTGGAAGGTGTGAGGGTTAATGCATGTTTTTTTAAATACACAATCTTTATTTAAAGGTTTAAGATGATTTCCTATGAAACATAACAAGGATTCTCAGGAATAAATTCTTCTTACTTATTCGAAGAAAATTATAATATATAGCATTTTAAGAGTGCTGTTCGCATGTGTTTTAGAAAGAAAGAAAAACTATGATAATAATTCTCTATTCACATGATATATTTCCTGGGGGATTTTAAAAAATAGAATATTTATTTCTTATACCTTTTGACTAGTAGGTTTGAGCTAGAACCTTGAGTATACGTGTGTGAGTGTTTGTGTGTGTGTACATATATAATTTATACAGTCATCCCAAATGAGTTCCGATACTAGTATTTTAGAGATGCTACTTGGAGACATAGTAATAGTCTATGGATAGACTTTACAAAAACAAGGGAAGACTACTTTTATGTCTATGAACTTCTTTCATAGACAATTTACACAGATACTGATCGCTACTGGTGGCACTTATTTTGAAAGGCTTGGTTGTGGGAGTTGTTACTGTTGTTCATCAATATTCACATTTCTTCTACTACCGTGACCGAAAATGATTGTATTTATATACTCTCTTAAGATGTTGGATATGTCCTATAAGAAAATATTAGTTAGTAAAATTAAAGAGGTTACAATAATGTAATAATATCTATTTCATTTGTAATTAATTTTTATAACACAGTTGCCTCTGCAGAGTTGCTCAAAAGGGTAAAGCTGAGAGACAGCTCTATTAAAAAATCATCATGATTGGAGTATTTTATGTAAAATTTTTAAAATTTGCAGTTAAAACTTGAAACCATTCATTGATTTCTATGTTTGTGGCTTTCCTCAATAGCATTTCTTCTCCTCCCTGGAGTCATGGGATCCTTTTATAAACCTCTGTTTTGGCTGCTGTGGATGATGAGTGAAAATTCTTTGAGGTGACCTCAAGTCAGTCTCTGCTAGGGATGGGGGACACACTAACACCCTATATTCTATGTCTGAATTAATTAGAATTTACTCAGGAATTTTTTCGATGATGAAATCACAAAGATATATCACCAGGAACATATTTATTATACGCTTTTTCCTAATATGAAATAAAACATAGTCTTTGTAGTTTATTCAATAATTACAAAAATAATAATAAGAGAAATAAAGTGTGATCTTCAAGGATGAAAAATGATTGCTGTAGTTAATTAATATAGCATCCTGAGTAGGAAAATGTTATTTAGTCACTGTTGGGAGAAAATGACTTTAAATGTTTATTACATTGTTTCTGGAAGCAGCTATATTCTTGTATTCAATTAAGCTTGTTTTGTTTGCTAATTTTTGTTGATGAATTATTTGCCAGACACTGTTCTAATGCTTTGCATGGAAAAAGTCAGTTAATCTTGTTGTAATGCTGTCAAATGGGTTCTTTTATTATCTTCATTTTAAAGGTAAATGGATAAGCACGATGACTAGAGTTAATACTTTATTGTTTACTTGACATCTGCGAAGAGAGATCTTAAATATTCTTACCCACCCACCCTACACAAAAGGTTAACTGTGTATAGTGAAGTATGTGTTAATTAATTTGTGGCAATTGTTATACAATGTATATATGTATCAAATTACCGTGTCATACACCTTGCATATATACTATTGTCACTTGTCAATTAGACCTCAATAAACCTGGGGAAAAATAATGATAAATACCTGAAGAACAAGAAAATTAAGCAATTTTTCCCTGATTGCTTAATTAATAATTGGAAGAAATGAGATTTGTGCCTAGAAAATCTTCAGTGTTTTTGAGCGTAACCATCAGTCTATGGTTATTTCTTTAATTTGTAGCAAATGCATACATGCGTCAGACAGGATAAAAGCTCTTGGCATGAGGCCTTACACACAGAGTCTGTCTAATATTTCTTGCTTATGTTTCTGTATTTAAACAATGCAGAGAAAACTCATATTCTCAGTCCATGTACCAAAAGAAAAATATTTTGCCTCTTTATTTGAATAAATTCAAAACCAGTAGAGTTCTCCTTATATGTAAAGATAGAAAATTGGAAATTTTGTAAAATTAAGAATTAATAGTTATGCACAAGTGTAGCTCATATTGTCCAATTTTCAGGGTTATAAGGATTTCATAGAGAAGAAAGTAGTATTCTTCAGTACACTGTGCTTTGTCTTTTGGTTGTGTTATTACATATACTTTTCTTACTATTCATCTATCTCAAGAGATACGCTTCCATAAACTGTGAATCAAACAATCCCTATTGTGTAATCCTGAGATGGACAGCAGTCATGCCTTTATTGTGTTTCACAGTGTATTATTTTGGGATTAAAGTGGAAGAAATCCAGATGGCTGCAGAATTCTGTCTTGGGTGATTTTTCACTTGTTCAATAGACATTACTGGTGCTTAACATTGAAAGCCAACTTTTAAAGGAGTTTTGGAACAATCTCTACCAAAGGGAATTCTGCCATAGCTAATTCACTATCCTGGAGAAAACAAGATGTGATCAGAACATGTTCTATTTTACTTACTGGTTGATTTATTTGCTTAACTTCTGAAGAAAATAGATTCGAACTAAATAGACAATAAAAATTTTGAAGGAAATACTTTGAATGTATTTTTTATCTTATTAATTTGCTAAATTGTTCAACTGGAAATTGAACCCCAGGTTAAAACATTTATTTAAAGTAGAAAATCACAGAATTGTGTGTATACTTCAATTGGTAATCAATGTCTTCTTTGAGGTTCTCCTTTTGTGAGATATATCTGAAACTCTGGCTTTAACAAAGACGTGTAAACACTATTGTATGTGAAAAAAATATCTTTTCAAATACAGAGCACTTCTTGTTCTTTAAGTGTCTTCAGCATCTAGATTGGTACCTGGTGCAATGAAGGCAATGGATACACATGTTTAGAGTGAATGAATTAAATGATAACTGTATTTGTCTCTTTTGGATACGTTATGTTCTTTTCCATATAGAGACCCCAAATATTACTTCTACATCGGTTGCAATGTTTACTTATTTTTTGCCGTTTTAATGCTCTCTATTCTGTTGCTTTGGTCTATGTGTCTGTTTTTAATGCCCATATCATACTGTTTGTCAAAAAATTGATCAATTTATTTTAAGTTGACGAAAATCGTGCAACGATCTCCTTTTATCTGCATGGGGTAGATTCTAAAACCCTCAGTGGATGCCTAAAACTGTGAATAGCACCAAACCCCATATATACAATTTTTTCCACATATATCTAATTTATAAATTAGGGACAGTAAGAGATTAACAAAAATAACTAATATTAAAATAGAATTATTCAGTAAAATAAAGATTACTTCAACACAAGAACTATTAACCAAGATAGCTACTAAGTGACTAATGGTCAGGTAACACATGTGGTGTGGACATAGTGGACAAAGGGAAGAGATGATTCTCATCCAAAGAGGAGAGGACGGATGGGAGGGCACAAGGTTGTTATCACTATTCAGAGCAGCCTGCAACTTAAAACATTTGCATTGTTTATTTCTGGAAATTTCCATTTAATATTTTTAAACCATGGTTGACCTTGGGCAACTGAAACCATGGAAAGCAAAACTATGGATAAGGCATTACTTGATACGTTGTGTACAGCATAATATCTTGAGTGCGTATCTATTCAGCATGGTTAGATCAAGCAAATTAACATATTCATTACCTCATATACTTATATATCTATTTCCCATTGACCATTAATGAAAATGCCATAAACCTTAAATTGTCTAAATTTGACTTATTGAGTCAAGGAAGATGTACTAGAATTTTAATAGGATATAGGATGATTAGATGTGTTGTTTTATGGTAGAAATCCTGAAATCCTATAGAGTATATGGGTTTGATTTAATCAGCCATTATCAGCATTTGAGGCAGTGACATCTGAATATTGTTTTGGGATTTGGATGTAGGAGGAGAATTAGTCAAAAGTATCTGATACCGGACATATGCTAATTGTTTAAAAAGTGCAGAATGAACATACATTTTAAAATTTACACAGTATTCTAGCAGTTAATTGAAGAAGGACCTCCTCTGACTTATTTTAAGTTTCTGAGTATAAGAGTTTATTACCCTTTTCACTGGTCCCAAGACAAAATAAAGAAGTGACTGATAATAGGAGATCAGCTAAAGGCAAGTGGGGGCAGAACTTTACTGCTGATGCTTTGGAGAGAGTACAGCAACCTCTAGGCAGATGCCAATTTTTTGTGGAGCATGTATTTAATAAGTGCACTAAGAAGCCAAAAGAAAAAGGAAAACCTTTAAAATTTTCTTTCTATTTTTAAGTATTTATAATTTTATAAATTTGTATCTGTGTTGAAATAGAGTACTTTCCAAACCCCCCTGATGTTCATGGTCCTTGAAGGTGGCCCTAGAAAGTGTAAAGTAAAGATAAAGTCCAACGCGAGAAGAAGAAGACAGTGTTGGGCTTGGCTGCATAGATCTTCACAGTGTGTCAGCATTATGTAATTCGAAGCCTGGGGACTTTTAGAACTCTAGACATGCCACAATTAATTTTCTAGTGTAAAAGCGTTTTTGAATTGGCTGATTTTTTTAAACCTTATTTACCATTCTTCTTTTGGATTTCCGATTGATGATCACAAACTACCTTCTTAACCAAAGTATCCTCCTATCGTTTTGTGATTGATTTTACGGTACATATCCAAAGAAAAAAATAAAATTTCTTTTTTTTTTCCAATTTAATCTCTAATTAAATCATAACTCTATATATTTATTTGATATCATGTGATGATTCGATATACAATGTGGAATACTTAAATCAAATAGATTAACATACTTATCACCTCACTTATTTTTTTGTGGTTATTTTCTTTAGCTAAGATTTTCTGCTGGGTACATATAGAAACTTCTATTACATTTGATATTTTAGCTACTACTTTTCTCTCAGTTTCGCTGGAAATTTTTCTTTTATAAAGTCCCCTGTGATCTCTTTACTCCTTTATACACATAGGTATAATATCCAAACCTGGACTGTGACTTTGTTAATTAACTACATATTTCTTACGTGTATTCTCTATTCCCAGAACAATACCAAGGCCAGTAGTCTAGGTAATTATATTTGTGTCCATATTTAAGAATTATCATTTTTTTCATACAAAATTTTATTTGTTTTTATTTGAAAGTCATTCAACAAGTTTTCTCTTTGCCTTTTAAAAGATCGACAGGTTCTCAACATATATCATTTTGGACTCTTATGGATGAACCACCCTCTTTCTGAGCAGTTAGAGAAATCTCTCTTGCCTGGTCGGCCAAATTGGCCCTATTGCCTCTTCACTCTGACTTTTAACAAGTGCCAAGACATTTTGGGGGAAAATTGCAAATGGGAGAAATATGAGTGTTTTTTGAGAATCTCTCTACTATTTGATTAGGAGATTATGTTACTTGTCCCTCATGGAGTAGAATTCTCACTTATGAAAATTTTCCCAATCTAGTAATTTTTCAAGGGCCCCAGGAGAATGCATGGATGATTAAAGTTTAGGACACTATTACAGAGTCTTCCTGAAGTCCAGGACCTTTCAGAGCATTTGAGTAAAAAATAACATGCCAAAGTACATACTTTTACTGTTCAGAACAACAAAATCCATAACAACTGAAAGAAATAATGGCCAAGGATGTTTTATATGCCTATTTAACTTTTTAAATGCAGTAATTCATGTATTTTGATAAGCTAATCGCCTAAGCACAATTTGCCTTCACTCTTCTCTCTCAATTTCTGTGAAAGGCTATTAAAACCCTTACAGGCCTGTCACCCACTTGGAAAGTATGACTGCATTTATAAATCTAGTCAAGGTCACATTGGTGTATTCTCATCTAGTCTTTATGATGTTTTAAAGCCATATAACAAAATCTGATAATAATAACTACTGCCTTATTTACATAGCACTTTCAACCTTTAAAACACTCTTACTTTAGATTTGTTTTAATATTAAGGTAATGTCTTATGATACTGAAATTATATTCATTTCCTTTCCTAGCATTAGAAAGCATTAAGTGGAAATCTGACCAAATTCTATAACTATTACAAAAAGATGTAACTGTGTTAGAAATAGTCATATTTTACATGAAGAAAGTACTGATTCTGTCTTGCTCTGCATTGCTTGTGCAATAGTTGGAATATTGTTGTTAGTACAGGATATTACACTGTAGGAGAGGCAAATGAAGCCACCATGATTATCACAATTTCTGCAAAGCAGCCATAGAGAACAATAGCTGAAATCACTGTAAATGATTAACTGAATAAAGGGAACATAAGGACTTCCGTGCAGGGCTACAAAAAAGATTATGACAGGTGAATGAAAGCTAAGGAGAGATGGAATTGATTCCAGCTAAAAAAGATGCCACAGCATGTTATTGAGGGTGACAAAGACTCTGTCTCTAAAAAAACCCAAAAAACATTTATTATATATGCTTGTATCCTTGTACCGAGGGTTGGATGCAAAAGGCTAGTTTATGGGGAATGTTTTTATAGATGAACAAAAATGATTATATCAAGCTTTCTCTGAAAGGAATGAGCTCATTGTGGCTGCATGTATTAGGCAGTGGTTGTACAAACTTTGGTTGAAAATATACAACAAAATTTTGCAATGGAAGTGGAGGTTACATACTTAGTTTCTTTTCATATCTACATATGCATAATTCTATAAATTCTTATCTATATTGAACAGCCTTATATTAATGTTGCTATGCTGTACATAACACGTAGAAGACAAGAGTTTTCTTAATGTGACAGGTTTTCCCCCCTACTTTTGCATATTTGAAAACTTTACTGATACTTCTAATGTACTGAATATCTTAGGAATTTATAGGCTGGCTTAATTTTAAGAATCACATCAAAATTACTAGTTCTAGACCATAGAATTCTAATAATTTGTTTTATTCCTAGGCCTCAGTCTAATTCTTGCAAAATAGGAGAAAAAATGGTTTCTGTTTTTAAGTAGTAAATGTCCCTGATTCTCCTGAAAATTTTGACCTTCAACTCCATGTGTGTGTAGTTTCTGATCTGGTTCTTCCTTTGGTCAATGCTGCCAGTACCTTAACCTGAAGACAACGTGGATTTGTGTCTTTAGCAAGCCTTAGTTGTTCACTGTACTCAGTCATTCAATGAATATGTTACCTTAGTCATTATAATACAAGAGTAATTGTTAAATGAGATGAAAGGGAGGCATGAAAAAGGGAGTGGAATGGTGAGGGCTTAGGAAGAGTTCTCCAACACTACTGCTTCTCCTTGCTTTAGTTTTGTTCTCTTGACCTCATCCTTCTCATTACCATCAGAAAATCTCTTATAAGATCATATATACTATGAAAGCTATGTATTAGCTTCATTGTAGGGCTGAATACATTGGATACTTTTTCTTCCATTCTTGAGATACTTTGCTAAGAAGAATATGTTCCAGCTGCATCTATGTAAACATGAAAGAGGTAAAGTCTCCATCTTTCTTTAAGGCTGCATAATATTCCATGGTATACATGTACCACAATTTATTAATCCATTCGTGGGTTGATGGGCACTTAGGCTTCTTCCATGACTTAGCAATTATGAATTGGGCTGCAATAAAAATTCTGGTATAGATGTCTTTGTTATAATGTGATTTTTGGTCTTCTGGGTGTATACCTAGTAAAGGAATTATAGGATCAAATGGCAGGTCAATTTTTAGATCTCTAAGTATTCTCCAAACATCCTTCCAAAAGGAGGGTATTAGTGTGCATTCCCACCAGCAATGCAGAAGTGTTCCCTTTTCTCCACATCCACGCCAACATCTCTGGTTTTGGGATTTTGTCATGTGGGCTAATCTTACTGCAGTTAGGTGATATCTCAGAGTAGTTTTGATTTGCATTTCCCTGATGATTAAGGATGGTGAGCATTTTTTCATGTATCTGTAGGCC
>CAUYRH010080861.1:0-10563 GCA_963574655.1 Perodicticus potto
CAACCCATCCTCCACCACCTGTGTGCCCACCCACCCATCCTTCCACTGATACAGCCACTTGCCCTTCACCCTCCTGTCCACTCCTTCATCCACCAACTCGTCCACCCACCACCGTCACCTTCCCCTTCCACCCAGCACCTATTAGCCTCTTACCAAGCCGCTTGTTTACTGATCATTGAAGTCTGCTGGGGCTGTTATGACAGAATGCCATGGACTGGGTGGCTTATAAACAACAGAAAGTTATTTGAGCTTGGAAGACCAAGATTAAGACATTGGCCAATGTGTCTGGGGAGGGCCCCCTTCCTGGGTCACAGATGGCACCTTCTCTCTCTGTCTCACACAGTGGAAGGGCGAAGGTCTCTTTCATAAGGGCACTAATCCCATCCGTGAGGGATTCACCCTCATGACCAGTCATCTCCCAAAGGTCTGATCTCCTAACATCCTCATGTCAGGGATTAGGATTTTGATGTATGGGGTGGGGGCACAGATATTCAGACCCTAGCACCCACCCACCCCATTGTCTCCCCGTATTCTATCATCTTCGGATTTGTCCCACTGTCTGTTTGTTCAGCTGTTCAGGTGGCCAACCAGATGCCTTATTATCCCTCAGCACCTGCCCTCCTGTCCAGCCCTCTCTCCTGCACCCAGTGGGTCCCTGCAGTGTGTTGCCAGGCCTTGTGCTAGATGGCATCTTCCATGGGACGTATCAGGACTCTCATATGCTCGGGAAATCTTTCTTGGCCCAGCCCCTCTCTTCCCAAAGCATTTACCCCCTTCTTCCTCGTCCCTGACTGTACCAAACATGATGGCAGCTCCCTTGCAAAAGTTCCACCTTCACTTTCTCCTTTAGACTGTGACCTCCTTGAGGGAAGGCCTGGTCTTTATAGCATTCGTCTCCAGAGTAGCGCACAGGAGGCCCAGGACTTAGGCACACAGAATACCTGGCATGGGGTCCCTTTCTGGTTCACGTATTTACTAGCTTCGTGAGCTTGGGCAAGTTTCTTAAACTCTGGAGGGCAGGCTGGACACCATTTGACTGATGAAAGAGTAAAAACTTACATTTAATATAGTCCTGCCATGTGTAGGGCATTTTCTTTTTTTCTTTTTTAAATTTATTTATTTATTTTTCAAGATAGAATCTCACTCTGTCACTACTGGGTAGAGTGCCGTGTGATCATAGCTCACTGAAACCTCAAAAAACTCATGGGCCCAAGCAATCCTCTTGCCTCAGTCTCATGAGTAGCTGAGACTACAGGTGCCTGCCAAGATGCCCAGCGAGGTTTTCTTTTCTAATTTGAATAGAGATGGGGTCTTGCTCTTGCTCAGGCTGGTCTTGAACTCCTGAGCTCAGGCGATCCACCTGCCTCAGCCTCCCAGAGTGCTGGGATTACAGGCATGAGCTACCCACACCCACCCCTCCTGGGTGTTTTCAAAGACATTGTTTCATTTATTGCTCAGAAAAACCATGAGGCAGCTACCACTGGTCTCCTTCCATGGAGGAGGGCACAGAGTCTCAGAGGGCAGCATCTGTTACCTGTTCTCACACAGTTAGTAAGGAGCAGAACTGGAATTTCACCCAAATATGATGTGAGTCCAAAACTTAAATGTTTCCACTGTACCATACTGCCTCCCTGAAAAAAGCCCTGCTTCTCCCCTGGGTCAAATTGCGTTTCAAGAGAAATGAGTGAGCAACCTCAGCCCAAAGAAGACTGCTCATTTAAAAAAACAAAAATCAAATTTCTCTTCAAACCTGAACAATCTCTTTCAAGTTACCAGGACCTTAAAGGCTCTACTTTATCTCAGGTTAAAGACACGTCCTGTATCTTGCCCAGGTCATTTTTAAAAATTATTGTTTCAGGTTAATTTAAGGGTACAAAGAATTAGGTTACAATGCATTTGTTGGGTAGAGTCCCTCTTAAAATTGTGTCCTGCCCCCCAAGAGGTATGCCACGCACCCTAACATTGTGCCCGTTAAGTGGGAACACACATCCCCCTCCCGCCTCCCCTATCCCCCGTCCCTTGAATTGACCTGAGTTTTTCTCTAGATCATCTACTGGCTTCATATTAGTATTGAGTACATTGGATTCTTGCTTCTCCATTCTTGTGCCCAGGTCATCTTCACAATGGCTTTATCTCTGGTCACAGCTTATCTATTTACCACTGTCCCCCGTTGTCACTTGTGCTATTGCTTCTCCTTCCCTCCTGCTCATCAGGTAGAAGGAAAACAAAGTATACATTTAATATTGGCACCTTGTAATTTTGGACAATAAATTGTGCATAGATGGAAATTGTCATTTAAAAATTCTCTTCTGTAAGTTTCCTAAGCGTAAGATTTTCATTTAGGCTGTGGCCTAAGTCCTCACTTTCCTGCTCTCCCCATCTGCCCTGTACGCTGGTGCTGGCCACTTCCTCACGATGGCTTCTGAGGGATTTTGAGCACCCGACTCTTCAGAAGGGCTCACGTTCGGCCTCTTGTGTTCTCTCACTGAATCCTAAGAACATCCTCGTCAGCGAGGTGCCGTTTTCCACTGAAGAGATGAAGCGTCTGAGGTCTGGGGAGGCTAACTGACTTCACCGCAGGCATCAACCCCTGTGTATCCAACCTGGACTCCACTCTGATGCCCTTATTCGAGATCTGGGGCCTAGAGTTTGCACTTGAGGATCTGAGGCCACACCAGGGGCTGAATTGAGTAGATTTTGTGCCGTCACTCACAAGCCCCCATCCACAATTCTCTCGGGACGGTCCAAGTGCGCCCAGGGAACTGCATATCATAGGGGCTCCTGTTCCCAAGGCTGCGCTGGAGGTTAGTATGCACCATTTAGGTTCTCTTGATAATCCCCCAGATTGCCCATCACACGTGGCCCCCAGCCAGTTCCACCTCTCGCACTGGGAGAGCCGGCTTCTCATCAGCTGAGCAGCAGAGATGGCAGAGTTGCCGTGTCGAAGTCTGTGGAGTCTGAAGTGCTGACCCTTCAACACGGGAGCCGTGTGCCGTGGGGCCCGGGGCTCACACGGAGATGTATCGCTCTGGCCCTACCAGCTGTGATACCTTGGGCAGGTTCCCCAAACTCTCTGTGCCTCAGGGTTCCCAAGCGTGAAATGGGACTAATACTGGGATGGTTATAATTCTTCCTAGTGAGGTTTCAAAGATGAAACAGGAAAGGTCTTGTTTCAGGGAACGGTCTTAGCGCAGTGCCCAGTATGTACTGAGTGATCAGTGAACTCCAGCTTCCCTCACGGTCACCATCACTGTCACCTCCCTCGGCCCCATCAGAGTATCAACATTGTCACCCGCTCCCCGTCCCTCCCTGGGCTGTGCCCATCGAGCAGGATGTCAGGTAGAACCACCTACCCTACTAATTGACATTTCAGATTTCTCTTCTTGGCTTTTTGTTTTTCCCAAGGGCTTGTCCGGGTTTGGAGTAGGTTACATGGAAGTGTGATTTGTCTGCACTAATCTGGAATAGCTGGTGGAAGCACAGGCTGACAGGGTCCTGGGCTGGACAGGGCCTGTGGTCACCGGTTTCCCTGTCCCCGTGGATAGGCTGGGGTTAGGGGCTGGGGGAATGGTCTTCTGGGAAGTGCCATTCATGGCAGGTCATTTCACTTCTTTAGCCTTAATTGACTTATATTAGGTCATTCAATATGAAATAACTGATTCTGAATCAAAAGTTTATTATCTCTCAAATAAGAAGCAGCACAATTAATTAAAATATGCTCCTAAACTATCAACACAGTTTTGCCATCTTAACAGTAGCTTGTTGATGCCACCAGTGAAGAAGCCTGGAGAATGAGTGGCAATGAAATTACAAAAGGCGTTTTCCACAGCTTGTCGAGAATTGAGTATTTTTCCTTTCAAAAGTGGTCCGAAGGCTGGAAAAAGTGGTAGTTGGTTGGCGGAAGGTCTGGTGAATACTGTGGATGACAGAGTTTCCAAGTTCAGACTCTATAGTTTGAGCAGCGTTGTTTGTGTGACATGTGGTGAAATGTCTTGCAAAAGGACTGGCCCATCTCTACTAACCAGTCTCAGCTGCTTATTCACAAGCATCCTCAGCATTTCATCCAAATGGCTTCACGAAGCCGTAGTGGGTAACACCAGCGCTGGACCAGCAAACAGACACCATTAGCTTTTTTTGATCAGTATTCAGTTATGGCCCGTGTTTCAGCACTTCGTCTTTTTCCAGCCATTGTGCTGGACTCTTGCAGTTGTCAGAAAGAATCTACTTTTCATCGCACATAGCAATGCTGTGTGGAAATGGCTTGCCTTTATGTTGTGACAGCAAAGAAAGGCAAGCTCAGAGGTGATTTCTTTTCTGACGCTCGTTTAATTCATGCGGTATCCATCTATCCAGCTTCTTCACCTTGCCAACTTGCTTCAAATGGCCCAATACATTGGAATAGTAATGCCACACCTTGCTGCTAATGCACCTATAGGTTGAGATGGACTTGCTCCCAAAGCATTTTTCAGCTTATCATTATCCACCTTGGGCTCAAACTGTGGATACACCGTGTGGGCATTAGCCACATCCTTCCCACACACGTTGGTGACATTTTGAGCTGTCCGTGCTGCATTGTTTCATGACAAAACTCCTATTTAAAAGGAATGTGAATTTTTGACTTATCCGTGGTTTTACAAAAAAATCACTCCAAAAAAAGTGAAACGTAATCGCAAACCATGAAGTGTTTTTGAAAGGAGGATGTGCTTTCACAATAAAAATAAAACAAGAAGTGTCCAAGGGAAATGTCAGCAATGTCAACTGTCAAACTTAGTACTTAGGGGAATCGGACATTCTTATCTGAGTGTCTGATGGCAGTGCAGGTGGACGGGGGACGGATACCTCAAGACGTGAGCACTGTATTGCCGGAGCTGCTGTGGTAAGTGCTGCAAATCGGGCACCTTAAACAACTGAGACATCCTCGCTCACAGCTCCAAGGGTGGAAAGTGCTAGATCAAGGCATGGCAGGGTCTGTGGCTTCTGAGGGCAGTGAGGGAGAATGTTCTAGGCCTCCCTTCTTGGCGTATGGGTGACTGTCTTCTCCCAGTGTCTCTTCACGTCCTCTTCCCCCATCTGTGTCCAAATTTCCCCTTGTTATAAGAACACAATCATGGTGGATTAGGGTCCCCCTGCTCCAGTGTGACCCCATCTTGACTGACTAAATCTGTAAGGACTCAATTTCCAAAGAAGCTCACATTCTGTGGACCCAGGGGTTAGGACTTGGATATGGGGGTTTCAGGGGACTGAACCCATAGCAAGTGCCCCTCTGAATAAACTGCTGTGAGGACCCCCGAGATACGGCACTCTGTCACGGCGGGGAACGTGGAGCTTCTGGAGCTTTGCACTGGCAGATACAAACAATCCCTGGTGTTTACTGAGGCACTGTCTGTGCTGTCGGCTTTACCCCCACTTTACAGGTGAGGAAGTAGAGGCACCTACTGGTCCATAACCTGCCCAGGGACACACAGATGTGAGGTGGTGTGTCCTAGTCCAATTGGGCGCTGCAGCATGAGTGGTTTAAACAACAAAAATGTTTATTTCTCACAGTTCTGGAGGCTGGAAGGTCTCCCAGAGCAAGGCACCTGCAGATGTGGGGCCTGGGGAGGACCCCTTCTTGCTGCGTGCTCACGTGGCGGAGAGCAGAGAGGAAACAAGGCTCTCCAGTCTCTTCTCGTAAGAACACTGATCCCACTGGGGCTTCACCCTCACCACCCGACCACCTCCCTAAGGCCCCACCTCCTAATACTGTCTCTTTGAGGATTTGGGCTTTAAGAGATGGATTTGGGGGAGACACAAACGTCAGACTAGCACATGGTAGGACCAGATTGGCACCTAGGCAGGCTCACCCCACGGCTGTGCTTGTGAGTACCATACCCTGCACCTCTGGTAGGTGCCGGCCAGTGGGTCAGTGGCCAGGACCTAATGCACAGGAGCTGGGGCAGCAGACAAGCAGCCTGGAAGAAGAGAGGGGACAAGAAAGGGGGTGAGGAAAGCTCCCCCTGGAGTCCGTGGGTCACTGCGAGGACCCTGGTGTTGGAATGCAGGCTGGTACGAGGCCACAGGGTGTGACAAAGCTGCCAAGCCCTGTCCTTCTCTCAGAGTAGCTGATAAGTATCTTGGGATCACATAGGGCCCCCTAGAGAGGGATCTGTCCCCCAGGAAAGGTAAGGTGCTAGCTAGCCACCAGCTCTTAGGTTGAGTGCAGCCTGAGATTTTTAAAAAAATAAAATGCTAGAACCAATCAATAAGGAAACTGCAGGGCCGCAGGGCACCCTCTGGGGTCTCGGTGGAGCTGCATCAGCCCAGGGCCTGTATGCATGGTGGTCAGGCTGCTGCTGACCTGTGAAGTCACTTGCTGAGTCTGGAAAGTACCACGCTCTGTGTGACTTCCCAAAGCTGCCAGTGTATTTTCAAAGGGGCTGTGAGTGACCTGGAGGGTTGAAGGTAGGTCTTCAGCACCTATCTCTGGATAAGTGTGGTCACCACCAAAGGATCCCTCTCCAAAGCTCCCACTGCTTAACTCCCTGTTTCCTCATGGCATTCGAGGGTCCTGGAGATCTGGCCTGGGCCGTTTCTCCACGCTCAGTTCCCCCACCCTGCTCCAGCCTCACCGAGCTCCCGCAGGTCCCTGAAAACTCCAGGCTCTTCGGGCCTGTAAACGGTCCCCTGTCTAGAAGCTTCTACTGCCCACCCCTTGCTTAGACTGCTTGGTCAACTCTGCTAGTTTTTCTACGTTCAGTGGGAGTGTTGCTTCCTCCAGGAAGACCTTCCTGAGCACAACGTCAGCTCCTCAGTGCCCCACATGATGTGAGCCACCTGGTGCCCCTAACGTCCCACCCCCACAGCTGTGTTACCTTCGCCATCACCAGCTGGTTCAGACTCCAAATCCCAGCTCTGGCCAAGGCCTATGAAATGTTTGGGGAGCAAGTGACTCGGTGATAAATGAACATAAGAGGGTATTTGCTTGGGCGGCTCCTGTGGCTCAAAGGAGTAGGGCACCAGCCCCACATGCTGGAGGTGGTGGGTTCAAATCCAGCCCTGGCTAAAAACTGCAAAAAAGAAGATATTTGCTCCATTGTCTGTGGAAAATGGAAACTTGGGGTTTGGTTTTTTTTTTGTTTTTAACAGATCTCACTCTTTCACCTGGGCTAGAGTGTTGTGGAGTCAGCCTAGCTCTTGGGCTCAAACTCTTGGGCTTAAGTGACTTTTTTTTTTGTCCGGGGCTGGGTTTGAACCCACCACTTCCGGTATATGGAGCCAGTGCCCTACTCCTTTGAGCCACAGGCGCCGCCCTTAAGTGACTCTTTTGCCTTAGCCTCCTGAGTAGCTGGGACTACATGGCCCTGCCACAATACCTGGCTAACTTGTCCCTTTTTAATAGAGATGGCGTCTTGCTCTTGCTCGGGCTGGTCTCAAAATTCTGAGATCAAGGGATCCTCCCGTCTCAGTCTCCCGGGGTGCAAGGATTACAGGCGTGAACCACCAAGGAAATGGAGACTTCTGGCTGAAGGGACTGCCACGTGATGGCAATGGTGGGAAGTGAGGTACAGACACTGGGGTTTGGGACACAGACAGGGGATCATCCCAAAGGCTGAGGGTATTGAGTGCTGCCTGCCTGTCTGGCACGGTAATGTGTTGCATTCCCTACAACCAGCTTCTGAGGGGTAGAATTATTAATTCTCTTTTTGCAGAGGAGGAAACCGAGGCAGGAGGTAAAGTTACTTGCCCAAGGAAGTGAAAGTTACAGCGCCTGAAAGGAGGCTCAGGCTTCACCACCACCTGAACTGGCCTCTTTGTTAAGTTGCATGTGCTCTGGGGAGCCACGGTGTCAAGGATGGTGAGGGCAGTTGTCATGACAATGTACTTTATTTGCTTCATATTTACAAAGCACTCCCCTGGGAGACAGGATCTCACAGACCCTCTGAGGAGACCAGGGCAGGCATTAGTATTCCTGCCCCCAACCCACGGTCTGGAGGAGTCCTGCAGCTGGCCTGGGGTCACATAGTTACACTTTTTAGATCAACTCACTTGGAGCCCAGGTCCCTGGAGGAATGGGCCACTGCAAGGACACACCCCAGCCTGGGGAGTTTGGGGAGGACGTTTCTGCTCATGGCCCCCGGTAAAAGGTGATTAAAAAGAACGGGCCATGGTTGGCAAGGTGAATGTGGTTTATCTCAGACGTGTCTGAATGCTTCCATTATGAGTGCACACTGGGTATCCCCATGTCCCTGGGACATGAACCGGGCCTGGACCCTCCTCTCCAAAATCTTATTGGGAGGCAGACGCTGGTGCTACAGTGCTGCTCCATCAGAGGCCACTGCCGGACTGTGGGCTGGCCGGGAGGGTAACAGGGATGCTCGTGCAGAGAGATGAACAGGCAGGCTCTTAAAATGTCCTTGTCCACTGTTGTCCCAGAGCTCAGATCACGCTCTCGTGTTGGGGATTTAGGAATTGCTGGAAGGTCCCGCCACCTCTGTGCCCCAGTGGTGTGCCTAGAGCACCCCCTGGTGGTAGCTCTGTGAATCGTTTTGTTCTTGGATCGGCGGTAGGCGGCTCCTGGCTCCCTGTTCACATCTGTGTATTACATGTGTGTTAGTCTGGTGGCAAGCTAGGACTTTAAAGAGCAGTGTTAATGAACCAGAAAACAAAATATAGGCAAAAGGCACAGACATACAAGTAATATAAAAGAGATACAAATGGCCAGTGGTCTTACAAAGAATGGTCAGCTCCATGTTTTATTAAATAGACTGAAATGATCAAAACCTTGGGATTCCCCTTTCTCTAACACATTTGTCAAATATTAAGCATCTCGCTGCTGTGGAGGGTTTGAGCCATTGGGAAGATAAATGGGCACATCCTCTGTGGAGGGCTGTACACCAATTAGTATTAAATGCCTTAAAAATGTCTATGCTTGTTCCTCAGCCATTCAGCTTCCAAAAATGTATCCAAAAAGTGATGAGAGGGTGAAGAGTTACACACAGCTCCCTTTATAGTTGGTAAAGATTGGAAACAACCTAAATGTCCAATAAGAAGGAATTGGTTGGTAACTTAAGGCATCCTTATGAAAAAGGATGCCATACAGCTGTAAAACCCACGTTGCAGAACTTGTAGAGAGATGATCCTTCTATATCATTAGACAGAAAGTGCACAAAGTAAAAATTCACATTTTGTATAAGTAGAAATTGTACAGTGTCTATGCATAGGAAAATATCTTTGCCCAGCAGAGAGAGAAAGAATGAGGGAGGGGTGGGGAAAGGAAGAGCAGAGAGAGGGAAGGAGCGAGGCGGGTGGGGTCTTGGTGTGTGCCACACCTTTTGGGGGCAAAACACGACTGTAAGAGGGACTTTACCTAACAAATGCAATCAGCATAACCTGGTTTCTTGTACCCTCAATGAATCCCCAACAATATAAAAAAAAATTTGTTCCCAGAGAAAAGCCCAGAAGGATATATTCTAACACATTCGTGTTTGTGTCTGGATAATCTTTCTTCTTTTTGCTTAGATTTCAAAATAATTACATATGAAAGCTAAAACCAGACAAAGTTATAGGCAAAGGTAGGAAATCCTGACAAAGCTAAGCTCAGCGCAGAGCACTCGGGGACAGAGAGAGTCCCACATCACATTTGGAGACCTCAGCTCTGCACCTGTTCTCCCAACAGTTTGCTGTTTGACCTGGCACAAGTGACTCACCGTCTCTCAGAAATGACTTTATCCCTTGTGAAATGAAGTGGGTGAACTAGACCATAGGTGCCATTTCAGCATAGCCTCATCTTCTAGGCTGTCCCCCAGGGGATGTCAGCTCTTCAAAGCAGGATCCCTGCCTGTCTATGCACAGCTGTATCCCCAGCTCCGGAGCAGGCCCTGCTCAGTGAGCATGGGTGGAATTTCACTGAGTCAACACTGGCATTGAAACAAAATCTAAGTGAGATTCGCAATAAGAAAATACTGACAGCCATTGCTACCTTCTTGAGATGTGAAAGTGGCTTTCCGCACGGCCTCCTCGCTGCTGCCCCGTCTGTTTGTCCTTCCTCTTTCCTTCGACCTCCCCATCTTCCTGTTCTTTGAATTTCTGTCTCTTCCTTTTTCCATCCTTTTCCCCTCTTTCGTCTTTCTCATTCATTTTCTTTCTCTCCTTTCCCTTTTTGCCTTTCATATCTTCTCTTCTCCATCTCACTCCTATGATGACTTGGAGCTGCTGACAAAAGTATTTAACTCGTCAAGTGAGACCCAAATGGAGGAAACGAGAGGCAGGGGAAGAAGGCTGTGGGTGCAGGGACGCTGTGGGTGCAGGGACGCTGTGGGCTCAGGGACGCTGTGGGCTCAGGGACGCTGTGGGCTCAGGGACGCTGTGGGTGCAGGGACGCTGTGGGCGCAGGGACGCTGTGGGCGCAGGGACGCTGTGGGCTCAGGGACGCTGTGGGTGCAGGGACGCTGTGGGCTCAGGGACGCTGTGGGTGCAGGGACGGCTGTGGGCTCAGGGACGCTGTGGGCTCAGGGACGCTGTGGGGGCAGGGACGCTGTGGGTGCAGGGACGGCTGTGGGCTCAGGGACGCTGTGGGCTCAGGGA
>CAUYRH010080862.1:0-10159 GCA_963574655.1 Perodicticus potto
AAAAAAATCTGGCCCTCTATGGAGTCAGGTGTCAATTGGGTGTGTTTTCTCATTGCCTCCCTAAGCCTCTCTCTCTCTTTCTCTCTCTCTCTCTTTTTTTTTTAATTATTAAATCATAGCTGCGTACATTAGTGCAGTCAAGGGGTAAAGAAAGAATCTTTTACTCTGGAGATTTTTGCACATTCTTCATACATGATCATGATAGTAAATTCACCAATTAACATCCAATCTATGAAGTTCATTTTCTCACCTTCTCTTTTATATGCTTTAATGTTTTCTCTAGTTTCATCAGCAGCCGTTTAGTAGTTGGGTTGTTAAATGCTTATAGAATGCTAACTTGTATTCTCTTTGTTTCTTCTATCTTCAGTGTGTCCAACAGATAATGAAGAACCTCTTGACTGTCTTATTGGAAATCTTTAAGTCCAGGTGCCTTCTGACAAGGCTGATTAAAAATAACTTTAGAAGAAAGTGGTCCTTTTTCAGTCTCCCCTACCATGAAGATACAGGAACTAGGCTGAGGTTAGTGGTCCAGGGCTTGAAAGTTCCACCACTAGTGGGTCAAGATGAGAGTCTAAGGAAGGAAGAATCTTGAGTTTTGTACTATTTTCTTTGATCTCATTCATCAGTTTTTTTTATTATTATTATGTTTTTTTTTATTGAATCATTGCTGTGTACAATAATTCAATCATGTGGTACAGTGTGCATCAGTTCTGTAAGAATGTATGTGCCAGGAACTGCATGATTGCACTAAAAAAGGACTACAGTTTCCATGGCTCATGCCTGTAATCTTAGCACTCTGGGAGGCCAAGACAGGTGGATTGCTTAAGCCAGCCTTTCTCAACCTGTGGGTCGCGACCCCCTTTGCAACAATGAAAATACATTGTGTCATTAGGAAGTTTGAGAACCACAGGCTTAAGCTCAGGAGTTTGTAGAAAATGTGGCCACAGTGAAAAACAGTATAGAGGTTTCTTAGAAAATTAAAAATTGAACTACAATTATGATCTCGCGATCCTACTTCTAGTTTTATATTCAAAAGATTTGAGGTCTGGCTCTCCATGAGATGTCTGCTTTCCCATGTTTGTTGAAGCATTATTCATAATAGTCAAGTTATAAAATCAACCTGTCTATAAACGGACGATTGAATAAGGAAAATGTGATATGTATATGCAGAAGAAAACAATTCAGTCTTTTAAAAAGAAGCAAATCTTATCATTTGTGACAACACAAATAAAACTGAAGATTCTATTCTAAGTGAAATAAGCCAGGAAAAAAACAGATAATACCTGATCTCATTTTTATGTGAAATCTTAAAAAGCTGGATTCAGACCACACACAATGGCTCACAACCATAGTCCTAACACTCTTGGAGGCTGAGCTCTACATTTCCACCAACAGTTCACAAGGATTCAAATTTCTCTATATCCTTACCAATGCTCATTGTATTTTGTTTTTACCTTTCTTCTTGTTGGTCAAGTTTGCTGTTGAAATTCTATGTTGAATTCTTCCATGCAGTAATTTTACCAGTGATTTATACTAAATAGCTAGGGAATAAATAATTAGAGTACTAAATGTTATTAAAATGTCTCAGGATAAACTTCATGAAGAGAAATAACAAATCCTTTTACTGGGCTAGTGAAATCTTTCTGTCAAAATATGAAAAAAGAGGTCATCAAAAATTTCTCCACATCTTATGTAGGTTCTCCTTAAATTTTTGTTGGTCTCATTGCCTTCAGTAAAGCACTTTCTTTAACAGCTTCAATCACTTTGTTCTTGTTTTCCTTCTTTTTTTTTAACACTGAATATGAAAGTTTATTTTTTAAAAATTACATTTTTTTAAAACCGGTTGCACTGATGCACATAATGTAACAATATCTTCTGCAAAAATAGGTTACATAATATTCATAAATGCCAGGAAAAATTGTATTTTCAGACAGCAGACTTTTTAAGCATAAAGATCCTTTCAAAATTAAGATTGAGGGGCGGCGCCTGTGGCTCATGGAGTAGGGCGCCGGCCCCATATACAGAAGGTGACGGGTTCAAGCCTGGCCTCGGCTGAACTGCAAAAACAGAAAAGTAGCTGGGCATTGTGGTGGGCGCCTGTAGTCCCAGCTACTTGGAAGGCTGAGACAAGAGAATCGCCTAAGCCCAGGAGTTGGAGGTTGTTGTGAGCTGTGTGACGTCACGGCACATTACCAAGGGTGATAAAGTGAGACTCTGTCTCTACAAAAACAAAAAAAAAATTAAGATTGAAATTGCTTGATGATAAGAAGTAAGTCTAGGTGTGGTGCCTGTAGCATAGCGATTATAGCACCAGCCACATACACTGAAGGTGGCAGGTTCAAACCCAGCCTGGGCTAGCTAAACAACAATAATAACTGCAACAACAAATAGCCAGGCATTGTGGTGGGTGCCTGTATTCCCAGCTATTTGGGAGATTGAGGCAAGAGAATTGATTACTTCAGCACAAGAGGTTGAGGTTGCTGTGAGCTATGACTCCATAGCACTCTACCAAGGGTGACATAGTAAGACTCTGTCTCAAAAAAAAAAAAAAAAAGTAAGCCTAGAGCCAGACACAACAGAGTTAACAAGTTCAACCACTCCTATGCAGCTGCAAACTGCTACTTATGTTTACTCAGCATTAAAGAAAACAAGTTCTACCTCAATCTTTTCAAATTGAAAAGAAAAAAAAGCTGCAAGAAAAAAATTGAATGGTACACAGAACTATTAAAAGTGACAACAAAGCTACTTCAACGTCTTCTCCAAAATTGAGGAAAGCAATCATGTTAAATTTTAAAAAAGAAAAAAATGTTGGACATGTCGGCATTTTCCCCAGGGCTTTGAGCATTTTTAACTTTCTCTGCACTTACAACCTTTCCATATTTGCTAAAGAGTTTCTACAAATTAGCAGCTTTGGTATCAGATAAACGTCCGATAATCCAAATATTTTTAGTTGAGCTTCCACTGTTACCACCTGTACTACTTGCACTTCTTTTGTCTTCTTTAGATGATGGCTTGCTGTCTTCAGATTCCTTTGAAAAACCTTGCTTGACCAGAGGCTCCAGTAGATGAAGGCACTTTCTTCCAAGTATCCTTTTCTTTGTCTCCACACACACACATACAAAAGTTCTGCTTTCTTAGAACTTCTTTGGCTTCCTTCTGGACAGAATCATCGTTCATACAGTCTCACTTCTTAACCATCTTTGTGGTTCTCATTCATCTCATAATCCTTGCTTTCCTCCTCTGAGCTTGGTACAATAGCATCTTGCCCATTTCTGGCTTACTCAAGTCAGAATCTGTAATTTTTACATTTTTACTTGTTTGTAGCAGGTCATCACCATCAAAATCCAGAGTGATTGCATCTGTAGCCTGGATTGTGACCAAGATGTTGTCTTTAGCTTCTTTCACAGTCGTATTAGATTTCATTTCTTCATGAACTGTATGATCAGGCTCAGCTAGGGTCCCTTCTAAAAGGAGAGGTTTAGATACTTCTTGTGTTCCATCACCAGAACCTGTTATACCTTTCTCATTTTATTCTTCCCCATCATCCTTGACAAAAGGATCCTTGGCAGATGCATCTTTGCTCAACTCATCTGTTTCTTGTTTTCTACCTTTGCCTTTGATTAGTTTCTTGTTTGGGGTATCAGTTGAAACAATTATTTTAATTTTATTTGGATTGCCTCCTTCCTCTTCAATAGACTCCTTGAGTCCAGAGACAAGTACAGTCTCAACTTCAGTGATGTCTAATTACCACCAGTTCTGCTCAGATTTAAGATATTTGTTCTTGTTTCTCAAGGTCATACATAAGATGGGATGAGGTTTCCTTGACTAACAAGCAATAACCATCACTGGTTTTCCATGTTTGTAGTTCTTAATTACTTTTAATTTTGTTTTCAGGTCAATCACTCAATGTGGCTTTTTGCTGGCAATGTCAGCAGTGGATTTTGTATGCTTAGGGGCCACAGTGAAGGAAAACACATGAAATTAAATCAACTACAAAAAAATTTTTGCAATCAAGAGACATGGTAAACACAGCTATACATGTATAAAAGTGCTGCCAGTGTCACACAGCTTACTGTTTTATAGTAAACAGTCTAAAAGAACAATAAAAAGTATAATATAGTAAATATATAAACCAGTAACATAGTCATTTATAATCAGTATTATATACTGCATTATTCATATAACTGTGTTATATTTTTATATGACTAGTAGAGAAGTAGGTTTGTTTATACCAGTATCACCATAAAGACCTAGTAATGCATTGTGTGTGACATTATCTTAGCTACAGTGCCACTAGGAAATAGAAATTTTTCAGATCCAATATAATCTTAAGGGACCATTGTCTTGTATGTGGTTCATCCTTGACCAAAATGTTGTTATGTAGTACATGACATTAGTGGACTGCTTATTAGTATCTCATAATAACTGTAGGCTTTCTTCATTAGTTCTTATTCTTTTTCATTCTCCCTCAGATTGGGTATTTTCCTTGCTTGAGTTATTGATTCTTAATTCTTTCTTGGGCTTGATTGAGTCTGTAGTTGTAGCTCTCTATGGAATTTTTCAGTTCAGTCATTGTATTTTTTAGCTCTGGAATTTCTATTTTGTTATTTAAAGACAAATATTTTTTCTTGAGCCTCATTTTATTTGTGTATTGTTTTTCTGATATGTTTAATTGTCTGTCTATGTTCTCTTATAGCTCATGAGCTTCTTTAAGATGATTACTTCAAATTCATTATCAGGAAGTTTTTATATCACCAATTTCTTTATATTAGGTTACAGGTGCTTTACTTTCTTCCTTTGGTGGCTTTATGTTTTCCTGATTGTAATCTTTATGGCTATGTGTTGGTGTCTGATTTATTCAAAAAGTGGGCACATATTGCAGTCTTTACACACTGTCTTAGGCAGGAAAAGCCTTTCACCACTTATCCCATTCAGAGATTCTGGAAAGGCCATCTTGAATTATTGGTGGCATGTTCCTGGAGTACTTGAACAAGCCACAGACTTGCTATCCTTTTTTCTGGGTCAGCAGAAGTTGGGCTGTCATTTGGGTGCACAGAGGTAGACCTGGGCTCATAGAAGCCATTCTTGAACCATAGTCCATGAGGGCTAGCCTGGAGCCTGAGTGTGTAGGTGTTCATCTGAATGTTTGGAGGTTGGGTCTGTGGAGGTTAACTTGTTGTTGGGCCCTACTGAGATGGGTCTGCTGGAATTAGCCTAGACTCTGGGTTTTCTGGAACTTTGTGCCACAGAGGTCAGGTAGGCCAATAGACTGTGACCACAGGATATAGCCTGGAGGTTGTGTGATGGCACCCATGATCTGGTGCCTGTGATCACAGAAGCCAGCCGGATGATTGGATTTATTGATGATCACCTGGCACTAGGGTGGAACTGGATGGTGTTTCACATGTTGGCCAGGAATCTGAGGGAGAAGAGGCCATGGGTTGAAAGCATGAGGATTGGATCTTCAGGTGCCATCGTGGCACTGGGGTGGGCTTGACATCTGGGACCACAGGGCCTAGTATTTCATGGAACCATTGAAACCTAGGGTCAAGAGGGCTAGCCTGACAGTAGGGTAGGCCTAGAGACTGAGTGCATGTGGGCAAGCATGTAGCCTAGGGCAAAAGAGGCTGGCATGGTACTGGATATTACCAGGGTGAGCCTGATATTGGGGTTTGAAGCTAACTTTGGTGCTTACTTTACTTTTCTTCTCCTACACAGAGGTTATCTCTCTCCATATATTGCTGACTGGTCTTGGGAATGGGGTGATTTGGGTAATATGAAACTGTCCTTATTATCCTCTTCATTATAACTTTTAAAAATATTTCTGTGCTACACCCAGATGTTACATCTTATTTCTTTAGCTCTTGGGAGCGTGCTTTGGGCAAAAATGGTAGTCTAAATTGATGTTTTTGTGAAATGAGAGTTGGAAATTTCCATTCTGCTGTCTTGCTGATGTCATTCCTTCAGAAAAATTTCCTAAAACAAAAAAAGAAAAACCAGACTAAAACAAATTTTAAAAGTGAGAATTTCATAGAAAACTTACATTAAATTAATAATTTCTTTTTGTGAGAGACACTATAAAGAGAAATATAAAACTACCAATAGAGAACAGCTGGGCATTGTGGCGGGCACCTGTAGTCACAGCTACTTGGGAGGCTGAGGCAAGAGAATCACCTAAGTCTAAGAGCTGGAGGTTCCTGTGAGCTGTGACACCATGGCAGTCTACCAAGGGTGACAAAGTGAGACTCTGTCTCTAAAGAAAAAAAAAAAAAACTACCAATAGGGAAAAAAATCTACAACTAATTTTATCAGCAAGGAATTCCTATTCACAGTATGAAAATAATCCCTACATACTAATAAAAGTTAACCCAATTTTAAATGAGAAAATATTTAAATAGCACTCTGCAAAAGAGGCAATCGAATGGCCACTCAATCCATGTAAGAGCGAGGATAGTATTAAATGGAACAGAGTTAGATGTAAGACAGAGTGTTCAAGTACATGGGCCATGTCAAGAATTTATCTTTGCTATCAAAGTCCAGCAATGCCCAGAAAGGTCTTAAGATAAGAGTAACAGATGTTATTGCATTTAAAAGTCACTATTTTTGTACCAAATCAACTTACAATAGAAAGGGATATGACAAGGGAAAAATATGTTCATTAGGGAAAAATATTAGAAAAAAAGTATTGACTATGGAAATTTAGTCCCAGAATTTCATTTTGGGTTTAGGCCTATTTGTCCATGAATAATTATTAACTACTGCTTTCATTCTCAGCACAGGCTATATACCTAATTGAGTCTCTGTGTATGTAGACTATCACTATTCATTTAATTTCCTTTCTTTTATTACACATCCCCCTAAAGGAAACTTTTCTTTATTGGTAGCCACTGGAACTAATCAAAGCCTTGCTTTGCTTCTTACTCTCACAGGACATACTTAAAATACAAGGAATCTTATCTCCAGAGACCTTAGAATTATGAAAAGTTTCTCTCACTAGATCTCAGTTACTAACCACCATTTCATTACAAAGACTGAATCCAACTAAATAGAAGCCAAATGTGCTTTTATATTTCTGGATCAGAGAGAAAATAAAGATATCTGCAATATTTGTAAGACTAAGACATTTTTCAGCTTGATGTAATATATGTTCCCATAAACTAAGGTTTCTTCTGAGACAGAAAAACAGGAGTTTGGAAGTTTGAATAATGGAAGTTGCTCAATGACACACTTCAGCAGAAAGCAGCCCACATCATGCAGTAAGTTCGATACCATAACTTAAAAGAAATGTACAAATGTTATTTTATTTTTCAATTAATGGGTTGCACTTACAAATTTGTCTATTAATAGGTTGCACTTAAGGATTTTTCTACTACGTTCTTAGCTAATGTACAGATATGACACCAAAAATTTTAGAATACATACCCTCTTCTTTTATTTGCATGGTAGTGGTTTGGGATTCTGTAGTGAGCTGTGCATAGATATGAAAGTATGTGTGGAAAAAAGGGAGAGTGATCTAATAAGAGTCTCAATACGTGGTGGAATTGGATGAATCTATATTTCCTTTCAATGTTGAAAGTTTTAGGGTGTGTGTGTGTGTGTTAAGTATAAGTAAAAGGGCTATTCTGTACACATTTTGAAATTTTCGCATTGATAGAATTTTGAAAAATTCATAATCAATTAGAAGATCCCAAACCTGTTCCTCAACTCTGGACAGTAGCCTTCACAATGTGGTGTTTAATATCTGTCCTCTTAGTTAATGTCACCATGTAATTCACTTTATAATATTTTTGAATATGAGAGACATTAATCTGTGTTGCTTTGGTAAAATGTAGTCAAACCGGACTCCTAAAATGAGGCTAATTCTTTTTTTTTTTTTTTTTTTTTTTGAGACAGAGCCTCAGGCTGTCACCCGGGATAGAGTGCTGTGGCATCCCAGCTCACAGCTACCTCCAATTCCTGGGCTCAAGTGGGTCTCCTGCCTCCGCCTCCCAAGTAGCTGGGACTACAGGCACCCGCCACAACGCCCGGCCATTTTTTTTTTGGTTGCAGCTGTCATTGTTGATTGGCGGGCCTGGGCTGGATTCGAACCCGCCAGCTCAGGTGTACGTGGCTGGCACCTAGCTGCTTGAGCCACAGGCGCCGAGCCGAGGCTAATTCTTATGCTTGGTCACAAGCATTTTTTTCTTTTCCTTTTGGTTGCCTCTCTCTCTCTAACAGCAGGCCATTTAGGCAATCAACACGAGAAAGCTAGAAGTACAAAGACATAAAAGATTTTTCAGGAGAGAGTCATTCAGTTGATTCCTTCCTGGTTTCTCTTCCCTTTTTACAAGTTGGCTTGACTTGAAAGGAAGGTAAATCAATGATTTTCTAGAGAGAGAATTGGCAAAGAGAGAGATTGTGTAAAAATTTAAAAAAGGAATCTTTTGGATTTGATAAAAGTAAGTTGTCCTGATTGTGGTGGTGGTTTCTTAGGCATATACAACTGTCAAAACTTCTTGAAATTCAAACTTTAAGTTGATGCAGTTTACTGTGTATAAATTATTGTTACAAAAATTTGTGAGGGAAAAGTACATTTCAGAGTTTGGCTCAACTCACTGTAAAAGTCTGGGAGCTAAAATCAGATACCATTGTGCTGGACTACACCAAAACAAAAATAAATTTAAGAAAAAAAATTAAATGGGTGACAGATGCTAAGACGGATTATCATAGAAATTGCTCAATATTAATAGGTGTCTTGACTATGTATTCACTATCCCATTTTTTAACCTCAACATTAAAGATGAACTCTGAAGACTAGCAAAATATTGAATTGGCTTAATGTACATTTTCTAGCTAATCCAAATCTATGTTCCTATCATAATCATATTATAAATACTTTAGTCCTTTGACTATATAGCTCTCCTCAAAACTTCCAGTCAAAAAGCCAGTTCTGGTGGCTCATGCCTGCAATCCCAATATTTTGGGAGGCTGAAGTGGGAGGATCACTTGAGGCCAGGAATTTGAGACCAGCCTGAGCAAGACAAAGACCAAATCTCTACAAAAATAAAAATAAAATGATAGAAAAATTAGCTGGGCATGGTGGTGCATGCTTATAGTCACAGCTAAGGGAGGCTGAAGCAAGAGGATTGCTTGAGCCCTGGAGTTTGAGATTGCGGTGAGTTATGCAAATGCCACTGAACTTTAGGCTGGGTGACAACAAGACCCTGTCTCAAAAATTAAAAAGAAAAAATGTAAAAAACTATCTGGAAATCATTTGGAAGAATACTTCACAAGAGCTAGCTCAGATAATAGTCCTCTACTAGTCTTCTATAACAACACAAAATAAGACCACTGTCTTTTCCTGATGCAATACACTATCACTATTTTTTATCCCTTCTGTTATTGTTTATCATATCAGACTCCACTTAATGTTTTACTTCCTATGTTTCCCATTTGATTTAGTGTTGAATTCAAGAACTGTTTTTTAAGAAATATTTTACCTTAGGACGTTATCATTACGCCTAAAAGATAAGGTATTTAACAAAAGTCTCTTGACATATTATGAAAGATTTTGACTATAATCTCACTGAAGAGTTGTGAAATAAGGAATCTTTTCCAGATGACTTATAGCACTTTGCTTTCAGTTTAATAGAAATTGAAGAGAATTATGACAATTTGCAATGCTATACTTCAATAAATAAAGGGCAAATCATATGCTTTGATATAAATATGTATATCCAATATGTAAGAATAGTACTAATATCCCCTTTTTTCCAATTACGTGTACTTTTATTCATTATTTTGTTGATACTATGTATATTTGTTGTGGATTACTTCATTGATGTTATTCATTTCCCATTTATTTTCTTTTCTTTTTTGAGACAGAGCCTCAAGCTGTCGCCCTGTGTAGAGTGCAATGGCATCACAGCTCACAGTAACCTCAAACTCTTGGGCTTAAGCAATTTTCTTGCCTCAGCCTCCGAAGTAGCTAAGATTATAGACGCTGGTCACAATGCCCAGCTATTTTCTGGTTGCAGTTGTCATTGTTGTTTGGTGGGCCTGGGCTGGATTTGAACCCACCAGCTCCGGTGTACATGGCTAGCGCTTTAGCCTGTTGAGCCACAGGCGCCGAGCCTGGTCTTGAACTCTTGAGCTCAAACCATTCTCTTACTTCAACCTC
>CAUYRH010080864.1:0-10345 GCA_963574655.1 Perodicticus potto
CCTGTATTATAGTTGACCATCCCTTCACCTTGAGTCTATATTTATCATTTGAGGTAAGATGAGATTCTTGTATGCAGCAGATATCTGACCTGAGTTTTTGTATCCAGTCAGCCAACCTATGCCTCTTTAGAGGACAATTTAAACCATTCACATTAATTGAAAATATTGATAAATCTTTAGAAAGTCTAGAGGACATTTTTAATCCTTTCATCACTGTGGAAGTTGGAACTTGAGAAAAACTTTCTGGATGAGTTTACTTTTGCGTTGAAGGATTACGCTGGTCATTATGGAGAATAGGTCTGAGAATATCCTGGAGAGCTGGTTTAGTTATAGCAAATTTCTTCAACATGTGGATGTCATTAAAGATTTTAATTTCTCCATCATAAATGAAACTCAGTTTAGCTGGATACAGGATCCTGGGTTGAAATTTATTTTGTTTTAGGAGATTAAAAATCAGTGACCATTCTCTTCTAGCTTGAAAGGTTTGATCAGAGAGATCTTCAGTCATTATAATATTCTTCCCCTTGTAGGTTATGGATTTTTTGCATCTGGCTGCTTTCAAAATTTTCTCCTTCATATTAACTTTAGTGAACTTAATTATGATGTGCCTGGGGGACGTCTTATTTGGGTTGAGTCATGCTGGGGTTCTGAAACTGTCTGCTATCTGAATTTAAGAACCTCTTGCCATGTCTGGAAAATTCTCTTTCATAACCTCATAAAGAAGAGACTCTGTGCCTTGTGACGCCACTTGATCATTTTCAGGTATCCCTATAAGGCAAATGTTGGTTTTCTTCGAGTTATCCCACAGCTGTCTGAGAGGATGGTCCATTTTTGCCTTCCATTTCTCTTCCTCTTTGTAGGTTTGGGAACGTTCCAAAGCTTTGTCTTCAAAGTCAGAAATCCTTTCTTCTGCTTGCTCCATTCTGCTGCTGAGGGATTCTACTGTGTTTCTCAGATCTTTGAGGGCTGCAACTTCTTGTCTCAATGTTTCAAAATCTTTGGTCATTTGGTCGTTGAATTCCTCGACTTCTTGAGACAATTCTTGAAATGCACCCTGAATTTCTAAATCGAACATTTCCTCTATTTTATTAATCTTGTTTACAATCCAAATTGTGAATTCGATTTCTGACATCTCAGCCATCTGTTTATGCATAGGGTCGTCACTTGCATCCACCAAATTTTTCCTTGGGGGGGTTGATCTACTCTGGTTGTTCATGTTTCCAGAGCTTTTCCACTGATTCCGCCCCATGATTATTCGACACTGTTTGGCTGGATGAGTATATAAGGACAAGTTAGGTTGGGGGTTCTAGGAGTAGTGATTGACCAGTCCTTTGCCTGATAGCTGGGACTGGTGTCTGTGCCTTTTTCCTTAGAGTTTTGCAAAGGACCCATACAGTGCTATTGCTTGCGAAACTGCAGACCTTCTGGGTGTGGTGGGGTTAAGTGGCTCTGTCTTGTTTTCAGCTGGTCTCTATCTTACCCTAGAGAATCAGTTACTCTGGATTGAAGTCTGAGCTATGGAGAAATACCAGCAGTTAAGTCACCGCACCCCCCACAGGCAACAATTGGAAAAGGAAAATCAAACTTTCCCAATACCACACGCCCAGGGTACCACTTTGGAAAGCCCTCGGGTGACTGGCCTAGTTGAAGAGGTCCCAATCAATTGTCCCAGGCAGCACCAGCCTCAAATGGAAGAGTTGAAAAGTCTCTGGCAACTAGATCTCAGGGGTCTGCTGGAAGGTCTAGTATAACTCACTCCAGTGCTCTGTGAGCTCAGGAGGCCCCCCCCAAAGCATGTAGATTTGTCTGAGAAGGTTGATGGCTCCTTCCCCACCTTGCCCCTCTGCCACACCCAGTCACTGGTAACCCCACAGGGCTGTGATCCAGTTTCCTCCCATGAGCAGATGCTCCAGAGGTTTGCACCTGCCTGGATCATAAGGAGATCTGTGGCTCCTCAGCCAGTCCGCCACTCTCTGTCACTGTTTGGCAAGGGGAGGTGAGGCCTGACAACCTGGGTACTTGATAGGGGCTGGGGTGATTCACTCAGTTCGAGCCCTGTCCCTGATTGATGTTGCTGATAGAACAGTACAAGTTCACCGAATTTGTTTCTTTCCCCTGTGGATCAGACGTTGGGCTGTAAATGGGTCTGACTAAGTCTGTGAGTTCCAGCCCTTTGTCTCAGCTTTCATCCCTTGAGGGACAGGTGCGTCTGAAGCAGAGTAAAGCAGTCTCCGCCCTGGCCAGTAGTGCCTCAGGCATACCCTTCAATCCCGGGGGCCTGTGCCAGTCTGCTCTGCTGGTGGTTGCCACCGTAGAAGCCACCCGACTTCCCCCGGCCGCCCAGAGAGACTGGGAGTGTCTCCTCAAAACATCCCCAGGGATGCGAACCCTACTGCCATTGTTCCCACAGCTGCGGCTGCTGCTCTGTGCCTCAGGGGACTGCCTCACCAGCTCAGCCTCCATTCGGCTCACTTTCCTCTCACCACTCCCGAGCCAGAAAATCAGCACAGATCAGCAACATTCTGCGCCCCATCCACAACTCTCAAGGAAATGTCCAAGAATCTGGACTCCATTGGGGACAGGCCTCCAGACCTTCAGGTGAGAGTGGAGTCGAGTTCCGGGAGTTCAAACTTGCAGGTAGAGAATATATACCGTTTTATACAGTTTTATGCCTGGCAGGAGAGTGCCATGGAACCCTAGTAGGGGAAGGAGGTCCAGTTTTTAAAGGGTCTCTCCAATCGGGTAGAGTGGGAGGACATCTGAACTCGGAACTCTGCTCGCTTGTTTGTATGCAGGTATGGAGTATACTGTGAGCCGTTTTCATGGGGGAGGGGACTCCTGTCCGCTTGGCAATGTACTCTGTACCTTTTGTTTGTGTCCATGGGGTTGCAGATCGCCCCAGCAGGGTTGATGTGGGTTCTTCAACTTTCTCTTTTGGCTCAGATCCAAACCATCGGCTTTCTTGCTAAATTTCTGTCCTTCAACTGTCTTTCTGGATGGGAGCCTCTGAAAATGCTGGCTACAGACTTCCATCTTGGCTCCTCCCCCTGATGATGAGCATTTTCTCAGGTATCTGGAGCCCATGCACCTGTCTTCTTCAGAGAAGTTTCTCCTCAAGTCCCTTGCCCACCCTGAGATGGGATCACTTGTTCTTTTCTTGCTAATACATTTGAGTTCTCTGTGGATTCTAGATATTAAACCTTTGTCGGAGGCATAACCTGCAAATATTTTCTCCCATTCTGAGGGCTCTCTGCTTGCTTTACTTACTGTGTTCTTGGCTGTGCAGAAGCTTTTTAGTTTAATCAGGTCCCAATAGTGTATTTTTGATACTGCTTCAATTGCCTGGGGAGTCCTCCTCATTAAATATTCACCAGGCTGATTCCTTCAAGAGTTTTCCCTGAATGTTCTTCTAGAATTTTTATAGTTTCATGTCTTAAGTGTAAATCTTTAATCCAGTGAGAGTCTATCTTAGTTAATTTTGAAAGATGTGGGCCCAGTTTCAGTCTTCTATAGGTCACCAGCCACTTCACCCAGCACCATTTGTTAAATAGGGAATCTTTTCCCCACTGAATGTTTTTAATTGGCTTGTCAAAGATCAAATAGCGATAAGTAGTTGGGTTCATCTCTTGGTTCTCTATTCTCTTCCATACATCTACCTCTCTGTTTTTGTGCCAATACCATGCTGTTTTGATCACTATAGATTTATAGTATAGTCTGAGGTCTGGTAGCCTGATTCCTCCTGCTTTGTTTTTATTTCTGAGTAATGTCTTGGCTATTTCAGGTTTTTTCTGATTGCATATAAAATGAAGTATTACTTTTTCAAGATCTTTAAAGTATGACAATGGAGCTTTCATAGGAATTGCATTAAAATTGTATATTGCTTTTGGTATTATGGACATTTTAACAATGTTGATTCTTCCCAGCCATGAGCATGGTATGTTTTTCCATTTGTTAACATCTTCAGCTATTTCTTAGAGTTTCATAATTCTCTTTATAGAGATCTTTCACGTCCTTTGTCAATAAACTCCCAAATATTTCATCTTCTTTGGCACTACTGTGAACAGAATAGAGTCCTTGACTGTTTTTTTGGCTTGGCTATTGTTGGTACATATAAAGGCTACAGATTTATGAATGCTGATTTTGTAACCTGAGACACTGCTGTATTCCTTGAACACATCCAAGAGTTTTTGTAGTAGAATCCTTGGTGTTTTCCAGATATACAATCATATCATCTGCGAAGAGTGAAAGTTTGATCTCTTCTGACCCTATATGGATACCCTTGATTGCCTTTTCTTCCCTAATAGCAATGGCTATAACTTCCATTACAATGTTAAAAGGCAGTGGAGACAGTGGACAACCTTGCCTGGTTCCTGACATGAGTGGAAATGATTTCAATTTAACTCCATTCAGTACGATATTGGCTGTGGGTTTGCTGTAGATGGCCTCTATCAGCTTAAGAAATGTCCCTTCTATACCCATTTGCTCTTAACTGTTCTGATCATGAAAGGATGCTGGATATTACAAAAACTTTTTCTGCATCAATTGAGAGAATCATATGGTCTTTGTTTTTTAATTTGTTTATGTGCTGAATTATATTTATGGATTTACATATATTGAACCAACCTTGAGCCCCTGGGATAAAACCCACTTGGTCCTGGTGTATAATTTGTTTGATTTGTTGCTGGATTCTGTTTGTTAGGATCTTGTGGAATATTTTTGCATCAATATTCATTAGTGACATTGGTCTATAATTTTCTTTTCTTGTTGGTTCTTTTCCTAGAACGTGTTGGGTAGTATTCCTTCTTTTTCTATATTTTGGAAAAGGTTGAGTAATGTAGGTACTAGTTCCTCTTTAAAAGTTTGATAGAGGCTCAGCGCCTGTGGCTCAATGGGCTAAAGCACCAGCCATGTACACCTAAGCTGGCGGGTTCGAATCCAGCCCAGGTCCACCAAACAACAATCATGGCTGCAACCAAAAAATGGCCAGGCATTGTGGCAGGCGCCTGTAGTCCCAGCTACTTGGGAGGTGGAGGCAGGAGACTTGCTGGAGCCCAGGAATTGGGAGGTTGCTGTGAGGGGTGATGCCACAGCACTCTATCCAGGGTGACAGTTTGAGGCTCTGTCTCAAAAAAAAAAGAATCCTAGCACTCTGGGAGGCCAAGGCAGGTGAATTGCTTGAGCTCGGGAGTTGGGGACTAGCCTGAGCAAGAGTGAGACCCTGTCTCTACAAAACTAGAAACAAAACAAAACAAAACAAAATTAGCTGCATGTTGTGGTGGGTATATGGAGTCTCATCTACTCAGAGAGGCTGAGGCAAGAGGAGCACTTGAGCCCAAGAGTTTGAAGTTGCTGTGAACTATGATGATGCCATGGTGCTCTACCCAGGGTGGCAGAACGAGACTTTCTCTTAAAAAAAAAAAAAGTAACCAGTTTGTGGTATTCTGTTATAGCAACACAAATGGAGTAAAGCAGCCTCTGTAGCAGAAACACATGCAGATGGCACCGTTCCAGCCCCACTCATGAGAGCTGAAGACAGCACAGGCAACCCTCACAATGGTCTGTGGAGTAGGCAGAGATGAGCTCTTCCAAGTGAAGTTCCCACACCTACATCAATGGCTTCCACCTCTAGAGAAGGCCACATCTATTTCTTGTCTGTGAGACATCTGTGTCTGGATACCTCAACATGTTCAAAACCACATGGAATATCCTCCCATGCTCTCTCTTAAATGCCCCAGGCCTGAACTATTCCCTTCACATAGTTGACCTTGGCCTACCATACCACCATTGTCCCCAGGTGCCCAAACTCAAAATCTGGAGTACAACTTTGACTTGTCCCTCACTCCCATATTGATAGCTCTCAGCCATTCTCTCTCCTAAATACCAGAAGGTGCTCCTCCCTCCACCCTTCAGCTGACCCCGGTGTTCTGTCACTCGGGCTGTGTGTGAATATAAATGCATGGTAATGCCCATGTGCCATTTCTGGATTGCTTAATGAGAGCAGGCTCCATGCTGAGCCCTTTATATATACTACCATGTTCAAATGTCCTAACAACTCAGAGACAAGTGTTATTAACCAGCTCCAGAGTGAAACTGAAGCTCAGAGGAGAGCAGGAGAGGCTAAGTAATGTGCCCACAGTGAAAGCTTTTCAGGGGCAGAGTCAGGGTGCAATAACACTCAAGCCTGCCAGCTGAACTTGATATCCATGACCTTAACCACTTCCTGTACTTCCTCTCATTACTACAACACATTTCTACATTTTCTTGCCTCTCTGTAATGACTTCAGAATCATTTTTCTAAAACACATACTTAACCAGTTGTGCCATTTCCTCTGCTTAAAAACTTCTACAGGCTCTCCACTGCCTAACATGGCACAAGTAGAAATTTCTTTTCCTGATAATCAAGGCCACTTAAAAGCTAATCCTGTCTACCCTTTTGGCCTTATTTCCAAAACTTCTAACAAATCTTTAAACATACCATTTCTTACTTCCATGATTTTGCATATACTTGTGCGTGTGTATGTGCCTTTATCTGCCTGGCAAATTCTCACATGCTGCAAGATCTAGCTCAAAAATAGGTCTAGTCAAAAGGCATTTATGGTGAAACAAATCAGAACTTCGTTGCCTGAGGGGAGGAGAACTGACTAGGTATAGTCAGGAACAAGAAGGAACTTCCTGGAGTGACAATAACGTCCTATATCTTGACAGGAAGGTATTTGTTGGGGAGACTCATCAAATGATGCACTTAAGATTTCTGCACTTCATTACAAACTTTACTGCAAATGAAAAAGTATCAAACTCTAGTTAGTAATACGTACGCTGCAATGCTTAGGGGTGAAGAGTATTGATGACTGCAATGTTCTGTGAAATTTATTTTAAAAGGGAGATTAGGCTCGGCGCCTGTGGCTCAGCGGGCTAAGGCGCCAGCCACGTACACCTGAGCTGGCGGGTTCGAATCCAGCCCGGGCCCGCCAAACAACAATGACAGCTGCAACCAAAAAATGGCCGGGCGTAGTGGCGGGCGCCTGCAGTCCCAGTTACTTGGAAGGCGGAGGCAAGAGACTCGCTTGAGCCCAGGAATTGGAGGTTGCTGTGAGCTGTGATGCCACCGTACTCTATCCAGGGTGACAGCTTGAGGCTGTCTCAAAATAATAATAATAATAATAATAATAAATAAATAAAATAAAGTAAAATAACCCAAAGGTGATCCCTGAACTTTGAAGAGGATGAACGGGGAGGAGTGAGGTGAGCGCCCCTGGACCTGGGGAAATTCTAGGAAAGGGAGGTAAGGATGATCACCAGGACCTAGAAAATAAGAGATATAAGGATAGGGGTGACAGTGAGAGGACTCAACAAGATCAGGAGGCCCTGACGCCCAACTTGCCTTTGGAAGGGTCCCAAACTGGAAAGGTTGGATGGGTTGGAAGGCTCCAGGCAAAGAGCAGGGGACTCGGAATATGAGGGTGGGAGAGAAAGTAAGGGGGATAGCAAGAGGAGGAATTTAGGGGAATCTATGAGCCACTGAGGGATGGGGAGGTCTTGAAGGTCAAATCTTGGACTCTGATGGTCCAAGGCCAGAGAAGGTCAATGAAAGTAAGGGTCCTAAACGGTGGATGGGGCGACGGGCTCCTCTCTGGGCCAAGGAGACGCCTGGGCAAGATTCTCCCCTCAACTCAGCAACCCGGTGCCCATTCTCCCTTCCAACCTCCATTCTGCTTCTCCAGACCTGTGGCAGGTCTCCCGGACGCTGCCGCCGCCGCCCAGGGTCAGCGCAGACAAAGACCAAAGCAAAAACGCCTCAAGCAGGCGCGGAAAGGTGCTAGCCAATCAGAGGATGAGAGCGAACCTGGCGTTTAGAAATGCAGCCAATGAAAGAGCGAGGGTGCTGGCTGAGGTATTCAAAATCCACCGGCGGAAACTCGGGTGCAACGTGAGCTTCCTGACCAATCAGAGCTGAGGGCGACAGCACACGTTACGCTGCGCTGCAAGGACTCTAATCAAGCGCCTCTGGAGTTCCCAGCAAATCGGAAGCTTGGCTTCCCCGATGCAGAAAATGATTGGTACCTTTACAGAACTTGCCTGTCAATTTTAAAAGGTGAGGAAAAGACATCTCGTTAACACAGACCCCGCCCCCTCTCGGCCCAGAGAGAGGGAAGGGCGGAAGTAGGGAGCTTAAAGGGTGAGTATGGCGGTACCCGAAGCTCAGTGGGCAAGGCGCCGCCCACATACAACGAGGCTGGCCGGTTCGAACCGGCCCAGTCCAGCTAAAACAGCAATCACAACTGCAACAACAACAACGACGACGACGACAACAAAATAGCCGGGCGCTTTGGCAGGCGCCTGTGGTCCCAGCTACTTGGGAGGCTGAGGCAAGAGAATCGCTTAAGCCCAAGAGTTTGAGGTTCTTGTGAGCTGTGACGCCACGGCGCTTTCCCCAGGGTGACAGCTTGAGACTCTGTCTCAAAAAAATAAATAAATAAAACATAGGATGGGCAGCTCCTGTGGCTCATCGAGTAGGGCGCTGGCCCCATTTACTGAAGGTGGTGGGTTCAAACCCGCCCTCAGCCGAGCTGCAAAACAGAAAAATACCCGGGAGTTGTGGTGGGCCCCTGTAGTCCCAGCTACTAGGGAGGCTGAGGCAAGAGAATCCCCTAAGCCCAGGAGCTGGAGGTTGCAGTGAGCTGCGTGACGCCACGGCACTCCAGCAAGGGCGATAAAGTGAGACTCTTGTCTCTACAAAAAAAATAAATAAATAAAAATAAATAAATAGGGCGTTGCCTGTGGCTCAGTGAGTAGGGCACCGGTCCCATATACCGAGGGTGGCGGGTTCAAACCCAGCCCCAGCCAACCTGCGTCAAAAAATAGCAGGGTGTTGTGGTAGGCGCCTGTAGTCCCAGCTACTAGGGAGTCTGAGGCAGGAGAATCGCCTAAGCCCGTGAGTTGGAGGTTGCTGTGAGCTGTGACTCCACCGCACTCTACCGAGGGTGATAAAGTGAGACTCTGACTCTACTAAATAAATAAATAATAAAATAAAAGGGTGAGTAGGTGGTAAGCGAAGTGTAGGACCCTGATTGCAGCAATAGAAGCAATGGAAGAACAAGCAGGAAGGAATCCTGTCTCAACAAAGGTTAAGCAGCTTGCTCAAGGTCAAGTACCGCTTACAAATACCAGAAAGGCGATCTGAACCCTCACTTCTGACTCCTGTCTAGACATAAGCACCTTCTTTGGGATACGAGGTGTCCAAATGGATAGACTCAGACCTGAAATATGGAGACTTGAGTTCTTATCACAGCTCTCTTGATAAAAATCTTTCTACTTGGGCCACTCACTTGGTCACCAGCATCCTCTAGCACAGGGCGATCCTAGTCCTTGGAGTGTCTCATCCTTAAAATAGAATGTTGTGAACTTCTTGTAAGAAAATGCATATTCAGGCTCAGCGCCTGTGGCTCAACGGGCTAAGGCACCAGCCATGTACACCTGAACTGGCGGGTTCGAATCCAGCCCGGGCCCGCCAAACAATAATGGCGGCCGCAACCAAAAAATGGCCGGGCGTTGTGGCAGGCACCTGTAGTTCCAGCTACTTGGGAGGCGGAGACAGGAGACTCGCTTGAGCCCAGGAATTGGAGATTGCTGTGAGCTGTAATGTCACAGCACTCTATCCAGGGTGACAGCTTGAGGCTCTGTCTCAAAAAAAAAAAAAAAGAAAAGAAAAGAAAAGAAAAGAAAATGCATATTCAAAGGGGCTGCTCAAACTGAAAACTGCACCACCCTGGACTACCCCTTACCCACTCCTAGCAGTTTAGCATCAAATCTTGATGACCCTTCCACTAGAATACAACTCAAATCCATTTATATGGCTCAGCGCCTGTGGCTCAAGCGGCTAAGGCGCCAGCCACGTACAGCTGAGCTGGCGGGTTCAAATCCAGCCTGGGCCTGCCAAACAGCAATGACGGCTGCAACCAAAAAATGGCCGGGCGTTGTGGCGAGCACCTGTAGTCCCAGCTACTTGGGAGGCGGAGGCAGGAGACTCACTTGAGCCCAAGAATTGGAGGTTGCTGTGAGCTGTGATGCCACAGCACTCTATCCAGGGTGACAGCTTGAGGCTCTGTCTCAAAAAAAAAAAAAAAAAGGCTCAGCTCGGCGCCTGTGGCTCAACGGGCTAAGGTGCCAGCCACGTACACCTGAGCTGGCGGGTTCGAATCCAGCCCAGGCCTGCCAAACAACAATGACGGCTGCAACCAAAAAAAAAAAAAAAAAAAAAAAATGGCCAGGCGTTGTGGCGGGCGCCTGTAGTCCCAGCTTCTTGGGAGGCAGAGGCAAGAGACTCCCTTGAGCCCAGGAATTGGAG
>CAUYRH010080865.1:0-10164 GCA_963574655.1 Perodicticus potto
CTCTCTCCCCACTTGAAATCTCTCCCTCTACCAGGAGCTTTGGTGTTTTCTGTATTCTTTTCTGTAAATCAATTCTGTCTTACCACGGAGGGGTGGGGTGGGGGAATAATGTAATGAAGAATAATAAAATACATATATTTACAAAAGAAAAAAAAATGGAAAAAGAACCTAACAGAAGAAAAGAAACAACCAATATTAAATCAGAAATAAATGAAATTGAAAATGAAAGAACTATTTAGAAAATTAATAAAAACAAAAAGTTGGTTCTTTGAAAGAATAAATATGGCTTGGCACCAGTAGCATAGTAGTTACAGCACCAGCCACATACACCCAAGGTGGAAGGTTTGAACCCAGCTGGGGCCAGCTAAACAAATGCAACAAAAAAATAGCTGGGCGTTGTGGCGGGCGTCTGTAGTCCCAGCTACTTGGGAGGCTGAGGCAAGAGAATCGCTTAAGCCCAAGAGTTTGAGGTTTCTGTCAGCTGTGATGCCACAGCTCTCTATTGAGGGTGACATAGTTAGACTATGTCTCAAAGAAAAGAAAAAAGAAATAAAATGGATAAAACTTTCACTAGATTAACTAGAAACAGACAAGTAAAAGAAATAAAAAAGGGGAAATGACAACAGATATCACAAAGATACAAGAGATCTGACTGCTACAAGAGACTCTATGCCCAGAAATTTGACAATGTGGAAGAAATGGACCAATCCCTGGAAACGCACCCTCTCCCTAGAGTTAACCAAAAACAAATAGATCTCTTGAACAGACCAATATCAAGCACTGAAAAAAATAAAATAAAAAATCTTGGCTTGGTGCCTGTAGCTCAGTGAGTAGGGTGCCTGCCACATACATGGAGGCTTGCAGGTTCAAGCCCAGCCTAGGTCAGCTAAAGAACAATGACAACTGTAACCAAAAAATAGCTGCACAATGGCTCGGCGCCCGTAGCACAGTGGTTACAGCACTAGTCACATACACAGAGGGTGGCAGGTTAGAACACAGCCCGGGCCAACTAAATAACTGCAATGAAAAAATAACCAGGCGGCACAGCGCCTGTGGCTCAACGGGCTAAGGCGCCAGCCACGTACACCTCAGCTGGCGGGTTCGAATCCAGCCTCGGCCTGCCAAACAACAATGACGGCTGCAACCAAAAAATGGCCGGGCGTTGTGGCAGGCATTTGTAGTCCCAGCTACTTAGGAGGTGGAGGCAAGAGACTCGCTTGAGCCCAGGAATTGAAGGTTGCTGTGAGCTGTGATGCCACAGCACTCTATCCAGGGTGACAGCTTGAGGCTCTGTCTCAAAAATAAATAAATAAATAAAATAATTAATAAATAAATAAATAAATAAATAGAAAGAAAAAATAGCCAGGCATTGTGGCATGCTCCTGTAGTTCCAGCTACTAGGGAGGCTAAGGCAAAAGAATCGCTTAAGCCCAAGAGTTGGAGGTTGCTGTGAGCTGTAATGCCATGGCATTCTATTGAGGGTGACATAGTGAGACTCTGTCTCAAAAAAAAAAAAAATAGCCAGGTATTGTGGCGGATGCCTGTAGTCCCAGCTACTCGGGAAGCTGAGGCAAGAGAATCACTTATGTCCAAGTGTTTGAGATAGCTGTGAGCTGTGATGTCGTAACACTCTACCAAAGAGAGTCTGTCTCAAAAAAAAAAAGAGCGGCACCTGTGGCTCACTAGGTGGGGAGCCGGCCCCATGTACTGAGGGTGGAGGGTTCGGGCCCAGCCCCAGCCAAACTTCAACAAATAAAAAAAAAAAAAAAATAGCCGGGCGTTGTGGCGGGCACCTGTAGTCCCAGCTGCTTGGGAGGCTGAGGCAGAAGAATTGCCTAAGCCCAAGAGTTTGGAGACTGCTGTGAGCTGTGTGATGCCACAGCACTCTACCGAGGGCAATAAAGTGAGACTCTGTCTCTACAAAAAAAAAAAAAAAAAAGGCTCTGGACCAGATGGCTTCACAACAGAATTCTATCAAACCTTCAAAGAGCTCATATCTATACTACAGAAACTATTCCAAAACACTGAGAAGAAAGGAAACTTCCCCAACATGTTCTATGAAGGAAACATCACTTTGATACCCAAACCAGGAAAAGACCCAACTAAAAAGAACTACAGACCAATTTCACTAATGAATATAGATGCAAAAATATTCAGTAAAATCTTAGCCAATAGATTACAGCTACACATTAAAAAAAATTATACATCACAATCAAGTAGACTTCATCCCAGGGATGCAAGGCTGATTTAACATATGTAAATCCATAAATATAATTCACTGTATCAATAGAGCCAAAAACAAAGACCACATGATCCTCTCAACAGATGCAGAAAAATCATTTGATAAAATTCACCATCTTTTTCTAACAAGAACACTTAAGAATTCATGCATTAGGTGGCACATTTCTTAAACTGTTTAAAGCCATCTATGACAAACCCACAGCTAGTATCATACTGAATGTATTAAAACTGAAAGCTTTCTACTTAGAACTGTAACCAGACAAGGATATCCTCTATTGCCACAACTATTCAACATAGTGCTGCAAGTTTTAGCCAATGCAATCAGGCAAAAGAAGGATATAAAGGGCATCTAAGTGGGAGCAGAGGTCAAATTCTCAGTCTTTGCTGATATGATCTTATACTTATAGAACCCCAGAGACTCAACCACAAGACTCTTGGAAGTGATCAAGAAATACAGTAACATCTCAGGGTATAAAATCAATGTCCATTAATCAGCAGCAGTTATAAGCCAATAACAGCCAAGTTGAGAAGCTAATCAGAGGCACAATTCCCTTCATAGTAGCTTAAAAGAAAATGAAATACCTAGGAATATATCTAACTAAAGAGGTTAAGGACCTCTACAAAGAGAATTATGAAACCCTAAGAAAAGAAATAGAAGAAGACAAACATTAACAAATGGAAGAGCATACCATGCTCCTGGCTAGGAAGAATCAACATTGTTAAAATGTCTATAATTCCCAAAGCAATCTACAGATTCAATGCAATCCCCATTAAAATATCAACATCATACTTTGAAGAACTGGAAAAAAATAGTTCTTCATTTCATATGGAACCATGAAAAAAACTATATAGCCAAGGCAATTTTTTAGTAATAAAAACAAAGCTACAGGCATCACTCTACCAGACTATCTTAGAAGTCCACACTGATCAGAACAGCATAATATTGGCACAAAAATGAAGACACAGACATTTGGAACCAAATAGAAAACCAGTCTCTTATAGCCATCTGATGTTTGATAAACCAAACAACTAACCCTAACACCCTAAGCATACACTGGGGAAAAGAATCCCTATTCAATAAATGGTGCTGGGAGAACTGGATAACCATATGTAAAAGACCGAAACTGGACCCCCACTTCTCACCACTTACAAAAATTAATTCAAGATAAATAAAAGATTTAAATTTAAGGCATCAAACAATAAAAATCCTAGAAGAAAAGTATGGGAAAAACTCTTAGGGATGTTGACCTGGGGAGAGATTTTATGAAGAAGGTTTTGTATCGATTTCAACAACAAAAAATAAACAAATGGGACTTAAACTGAAAACCTTCTGCATAGCTAAAGGACACAACAAACAAAGCAAACAGACGATGTTCAGAATGGGAAAAAAATTTTATATGTTATGACTCTGACAAAGGTTTGGTAACTAGGATCTTCAGAGAACTCAAAATAATCAACATAAAAAGAGCTAACGATCCCATCTATCACTGGGCAAGAGACATGAACAGAACCTTCTCTAAGGAAGACAAATGACTACCAAACATATAAAAAAATGCTCATCATTCCCAATCATCAGAGAAATGCAAATCACAACCATCCTGGGAGATCATCGATTAGCCCACAAAATCCCAAAGTTGCAGATGCTGGCGTGGATGTGGAGAGAGGGGAACCACTTTTACACTGTTGTTAGGACTGCAAACTAATACAGCCACTTTGGAAAGAAGTATGGAGAATCCTCAAAGAACTCAAAGTAGACCTCCCATTTGATCCTACATAATCCACTACTAGGATCTACCCAGAAGAAAAAAACTCATTTTATCATAAGGACATTTGCACTAGATTGTTTATCGCAGCTCAATTTACAAACGCCAAGATGTGGAAACAACCTAAATGCCCATCAACACAGGAATGGATTAACAAACTGTGGTATATGTATGCCATAGAATACTTCTCAGCCATTTCTTGACTTTAGATCTTTTGTATTAACTTGGAAAGAGTTGAATCACATTCTTCTTAGTAAGAGTAACACAAGAATGGAAAAGCAAATATACAATGTACTTAATACGAACATGAAGCAGTAGACAATCTAATATACACCTATATAGGAGAAAAACTCATTTCAATTAAAGTTGGGAGGGAGAACACGGGAGGGGAAAGAGGAAAGGGAGGTTTGGGGTACTCCCACTTAATGGGCACAATGTAGGGGTATATGGCACACCTTTTGGCTGAGGGACACAGGAGGGACTCTACCTAACAACTTCAACTATTATGACCTGGTTGTCTGTATCCTCACATTAACGTGAAATTTTTTTTAAAAGACCCAATTACACTTAAAACATATCTCTTTAAACCAAGGATATACATACATCCATTCAATTATAAATAGTAATAAATTTACTACTGTAAATAAATTATAATTTATAAATAGTAATTTATTTATAATTACTATTTATAATATATACATAAGTAATTTATAATGTATACATATAAGAATTGATATCTCAATTATCAACAGCTCTGTAATATTCAAAATTTTCAAGTAATTATATATTGCTTTGTAAGCAGAAAATAAAATTTTAAGGCCTGATAGATTACATTGTATATAATTTAAATACAATATACATTTTTAATACAAACCTTTTAGAAGACTGGCAATAACTAAGTCATTCTGTTTCATTTCTCTGATTCAATGAGCATAGCATTGATACTAAGCCAGGAAGCTCCATCTGTACTTCAGAACCTCTCTCAAACCTATCCAACATTTCCCTCCAAAGTCATGTACCACTCTAACATGTCATTGTCTGTTTTCCGTCACTCACAACATTTTTCTTCTCCCAAATGAGGCCACCTGTTCTAGTTTTTTAACTTACAAAGTCATTAATTTTATAAAATAAATATGTGTCATATGTATTAAAGAAAGAGTTGAAGGTATATATTCCAAATTATAGGAAAATTTCTATAGTTGACCACCTCCCTACACTGACTACATCAAGTTGATCTAATTTTCATAGACCGGACATTCACCACATGTACAGATCAGTACTGTAGGCCTTATGTTGACCATCTCCATATGTTAAACAGATTGTTGCAGTCCCCTGGGTGGTCGGCTTACAGAGGTTCTACTGTATTAATAACGACTACTTATGGAGATAAGGTTATGAGTAACTTTCTTTCTTGTTGTTTTTTTTTTTTAGAGACAGAGTCTCCCTTTGTCGTCCTCGTTAGAGTGCCATGACACCACAGCAACCTCCAGCTCTTGGGCTTAGGCGATTCTCTTGCCTCAGCCTCCCAAGTAGTTGGGACTACAGGTGCCCACCAAAACACCTGGCTATTTTTTTTGTTGCAGTTTGCCCAGGGCTGGGTTCAAACCCGCCACCCTCAGTATATGGGGCCAGCGCCCTACTCACTGAGCCACAGGCGCTGCCCAGGTTGTGAGTAACTTTCATACAAGGTATTTAAATGTTTGGAACCCTACGAAATGTCCCCAGCTACTTGGGAGGCTGAGATAGCTGGACCACTTGAGCCCAGGAGGTAGAAGTTGCCATGAGCTACGCTGTCACAGAACTCTACCCAGAGCAACAGAGTGAGACTGTCTCAAAAAAAAAAAAGAAAAGAAAAGAAAAGAACAACAACAAAAAAAAAACCCTAGGCTCGGCGCCTATGGCTCAACGGGCTAAGGCGCCAGCCACGTGCACCTAAGCTGGCGGGTTCAAATCCAGCCCGACCCGCCAAACAACGATGACGGCTGCAACAACAAAAAAAAATGGCCGGGCGTTGTGGCAGGTGCCTGTAGTCCCAGCTACTTGGGAGGCGGAGGCAGGAGACTTGATTGAGCCCAGGAATTGGAGGTTGCTGTGAGCTGTGATGCCACAGCACTCTATCCAGGGTGACAGCTTGAGGCTCGGTCCCAAAAAAAAAAAAAAAACCCTAGCTAACTTTTATAATCAGATAGAGCAATGAAGATTATTTTCCTCTGAATTTTGGGAAAGCAGTAACAAAGCACTTAGAATAGCAAAACCAAAAAACCCCAGACAAAAACTATAACAAATTTAAGTGACAAAGTACATCATAAACCTTAAGGTTTAAGAAAGAACAAGTCATCATCAGCTACATACAATACTTGAATAATTTCTTTTCTTTCTTTCTTTTTAGAGACAGAGTCTTACTTTGTTGCACTTGGGAGAGTGCCATGGCATCACAGCTCACAGCAACCTCCAGCTCTTGGGCTTAGGCAATTCTCTTGCCTCAGCCTCCAGAGCAGCTGGGATTACAGGCACCTGCCACAATGCCCGGCTATTTTTGTTGCAGTTGTCACTAATGTTTTAGCTGACCGGGATCAAGTTTGAACCCTCCACCCTCAGTATATGGGGCTAGCGCCCTACCCACTGAACCACAGGCGCCGCCCAAGAACAGGATATTCTAATGGACTTGAGAACAGAAGAACTCCAAAACTCTCTTTTAAAGTTCACAGAGGTAAAAACCAAGCAAAACTCCCCTACCTGGACTAAGTCCCAAACTGAGAAGATACTGCCAGGAAGAAAATCTAAACTGACATGGTCAAGATCAAAAGCAGCATGTAGGCTCGGCGCCTGTAGCTCAAGCGGCTAAGGTGCCAGCCACATACACCAGAGCTGGTGGGTTCGAATCAGGACCAGGCCTGCCAAACAATGACAACTACAACCAAAAAATAGCCAGGCTTTGTGGCAGGCGCCTGTAGTCACAGCTACTTGGGAGGCTGAGGCAAGAAAATCGCTTCAGCCCAGGAGCTGGAGATTGCTGTGAGCTGTAACGCCATGGCACTCTACCCAGGGCAATAGCTTGAAGCTCTGTCTCAAAAAAAAAAAAAAACAAAAAAACAAAAAAGCAGCATGTAACAGAAAAGGGCCAGATAAAATTGGGCAAAGAGAAAGAACGAGATCTCAGAAAGTATAAGACAGTATCTTTTTACTTTATCATGAAAACTACACTGTAGGCACACTACAGCCATGAAGTTAAGAAATCTAACCCCAACAATGCTACCCTTCTAGAAGTTGAAGAAAATTAATTTTACATAAAAATGACCAAAAAAGGCCAGGCACAGTAACTCATGCCTATAATACTAGTACTCTGGGAGGCAGAGCCAAGTAGAGTACTTGAGCTCAGGAGTTTGAGACCAGCCTAAGCTAGAGCTGGGCGTAGCAGTGGGCACCTATAGTCCTATCTACTCAGGATGTTGAGGCCAGAGGATTGCTTGAGCCTAAGAGTTTCAGGTTGTTGTGAGCTCTGATGCCACAGCACTCTATACTGCTATGACAGAATAAAAGTCTGTATCAAAAAAAAATAAAAGACCAAATGAAAAAAATTGTTACTGAATTGCAAACAAAGATATTTTAGGAAAAAGGGTATGAAACAGAACAATGTTATGTACAGATTAAAAAAAAAAAAAAGAAGAAGTTACCATAAAATAAATGAAAACACCAACCAAATTTTTTTCAAAACTAAAAAGAACTTTTTAAAATGGCCAAACAACTAAACAAATACCACAAATGTGAATTATAAAAATAAAGAAATATGGCAACAGAACTGTGGAAAGAAACGAAAAAATCATTCCAGAAACAATGACTAAATTAGAAGAACAAAGAAACATAACAGATAATGCTTTAAAAATAGAAGATAAAGGTCAGAATCGACATGATGGTGTGAACCTGTAGTCCCAACTACTTCGAGAGACTAAGGCAGGAGGATGGCTTGAGTTTTTTGTAGAGATCAGTCTGGGCAATGGCAAGACCTCATCTCTACAAAAAACTTAAAAAATTACCCAAGGGGGCAGCACCTGTGGTTCAAAGGAGTAAGGCATCTGCCCCATATACAGGAGGTGGTGGGTTCAAACCCAGCCCCAACCAAAAACTTCAAAAAAGAAAAAAAGAAAAAAAAACTTCCAGAGTAAGATGGCGGCTGAGCATCAGCTTCCTTGCAACTGGGCATGGTTAAGACTGGGGAGAGAAGACTTCAGGCATCTCTGGCTGGCGGGATCTGCCTAGAAACATCCCTATGGGGACACAGGGAGTCAGTGTGAGACTTTTGGACCCCATGAGGAAGGCAAAAGCAGTGGAGAACTGGCAAGTGGTTGTGTGTGTTTGTTCAGTCTAATCCTGCCGGCAACTGTAAGTACAGCAGCAGTGACATTGCAAACTGGAAAGGCCTTACCTGTGAGCTGTTTGGGTTTTTGGACTTGGCATTCAGTTGAACTACCTTGGGAGAACTTGGGCAAGAGTGTGGAGGACTTTAAGTGTAGTCTAGGGTCCCAGACTGAGCCGCTGAGCCAGACGGAGCTCACAGTGTTTGGCTGTGGGCCGGGTGGAGCCATTGAAGGAGAACTGCCCCAGCAAGCTCCACCCTCAGGGTCAGAAAACAAGCATCAGGCAGGAGCGAGTAATCTAGTGACTGAGCAGCCTAAAGGCAGGGACTGAGACGCCTTGCAGCCTTAGCCCTCAGGGGCATAGAGTGAGACTGGTTTTGGCACACTGGGTAAATGGATAGCCACTTAAGGAGTGATCCCAGTGACAAGTACTTTCCAGGGAAAGCTTCTGCTTAGCCCAGGTTAGCAGTTTAAAGTGCCTTTTAAATGGGCTGAGGAGAGATTTAGGCTCTCCACCCTGTGGGATTTGAGAAATCATTAGAGGCCTCCAGTCTCCATCTCGTACAGCCATATCAGCATTGTGGTTAACAGATCATACCCCAGAAGATCAGCTATTGCTCAGACAATATTCAGCCAGATACAAATACTGCTTTGTTTTTGGTTTTGTTTTATGTTTTGTTTTTAATTTCAACATTTTCTGTATAGATTTTTCTTTTCTTTCTTTCATTTCATTTTTCTAGTTTAAATATAATTTTCCATTGTTGCCTTTTTCGACAATTAGAACTTCATTTTTGCTAGTGTTTCTACCCCTATTATTTGGTTTTCCCCCCAATTTTATCCCGTAAAGTTTTCAATTTGCTTGTTTTGGTTTGATTTATTGCATTTTTGTCTTTCCTCTCTGCCTGGTGGAGGTGGGGTACTGTGTCCAAACAGAACGGCAAAGAGCTGCTGACCTCAAGGGAACGACCCAACCCAGCACCGCCAGAGGTTGGGGGTTCTTAAGATTGGGTCAAAGTACCCTACTGTACACCTATATTGTTCCTGTCCCCCTCTTTCTGGGCCTCTCTTCTTTTTGTCAATATTCGCTTCTACCCACCTCCTCTCCTTTCTCCTTTTTCTTTTCTTTTCTTTCTTTTTCTTTCTTTTTTCCCTTCTTGCTCTTCATTCTTCTCATCCTTCTGGTCTGTACCAAAAGGATTCATCGAAACCCTAGTCCAGTGGCACAGCAAGTTAAAGAGCAGGAGGAAGTGAAAGGAAAATTAGGGCAAGGAAATCACTCATGAGGAAGAATCAGCAGAAAACTCTTGGCATCATGAAAAACCAGTCCAGAGCAGCCCCCCCAAGGGACTGTGAGGTAACTACTACGGAGGATTCCACCTATAAATAGATGTTAGAAATGACAGAAAGGGCATTCAGAATGAAAACAATGAAGGAAATGATGGAAACAATGAAGGAAACTGCTGATAAAGTGGAAAATAACCAAAAGGAAATCCAAAAAGAGAATCAAATAAGAGATGAATGATATGAAGAATACAGAAAGGATATAGCAGAGCTGAAGGAACTGAAGCAGTCAATTAGGAAATGTAAAAACCCAATAGAAAGTATCAACAACAGATTAGACCGTGCAGAAGAAAGAATCTCAGAGGTAGAGGATAAAGCTCTTGAGATAACTCAGATAGTTAAAGAGGCAGAAAAGAAGAGAGAGAAAACAGAACATTCACTGACAGAATTATGGGACTTTATGAAGCGTTCAAACATACAAGTTACAGGTATCCCAGACAGGGAAGAACGCCCCAGGGGAATGG
>CAUYRH010080866.1:0-18319 GCA_963574655.1 Perodicticus potto
TAGGGTACTGGTGAAACTTATTAAATGTAGAGTATCAATGTCTTTATATAGTGATTAAGAAAATGCCATGAAGGCTATCTCTCACAGTACGATCAAAATATTTCTGATTGTATATGAAGCACATTCTGCCCTATGATTGCACCAATGTACACAATTATGATTTAATACAATTATTAAAAAAAAGTATTTAAATTATATGAAAGACAGATGTACTTAGAAAGAATTAGATAATTTATAATGTCCCTTAGTTGTTTTCTAGAGGGATTAGTAGCAGGTTATATGTAATTCTAACTTTATATAATTAATCCATAAAATTCTAAATAAAATGTTAACTACAAATTACCTTGTGTTTACATATAATTACCTTAATAATAATTGCTGTGCTTCATTCATTCTCAAGCAAAAATTGCAAGACTTCTTTCTCAGTTCCCCTACTATTTTACCAACCACAGGGCATTATGGCAGTCTCACCCTACGGAGGTTCAGAGAACTGAAAAATGAATATTTAAAATTAAAATATAGCTTGTCACATAGAATGAGCACCTGATGCCATTTATAAGGAACAGGTGGATGTTTATTCAGGCATGTTTTATGTACCAGCAGGAATTATTTCAATTAAATATCAATGTCACTGCCAGTAGAGAAGACTACAACAAGAGGAAAAGACCCACACAAACATGCACACACAGACGCCTACATAGGCAAGTACGTGGCACAGCAGTTTAAGTTTCTGAACTGAGCCAGATTTGCAGAGGAATTGGTTAAATTTGTTTGGATTACCTGGAGGAAGAAAACATAGCTTCTAAAATAGATTAAGAAAGTTTGACCTTTGTTGTTGCACTGCAAGGTGCAATTCTACTGGTGCCATTATTCTTTGACATTTTCTCTGTGTGAGTAGAAATAATAATATTTTAGGGGATTAGAGAATAAAAATGAGTAAAAGAAATGTGTCTTTATAAGTAGTATATAGTATGTTGAATTAGCAAGTTAGATAAGTTATTTTAGTGGAAAAAATATGCAAGATAAATATTTGGGTTAATCACAAATATAAATATTCCAAATAGGAGAAAGAGAGAGAAAATATGAATACAGATGACCTATTTAAATATATTTTTACTTTAAAAATACTTCAAGATATTATGATCTATAAATATGTATATATATTTTCACAACAATTATGGCAACTTAATGTAGGCAAAATTAAGGCATGTTTAATACCAAAATACCACTCAACAAAACACTATATCAGGATCTATTCACACTGAATGATGTAGATAATTAATCTAATTTTCCCTCTGCTTCATTTTGTGTTCTATTAGTTTTCTTATTCAAACTTTCAAGTCACAAATCTAATTTAAAACCTCTTAACTGGTCTAATGCATAATGTTTTCTATCTGCGTTCAGTGTCTAGCAGTAAGTAGCAAAGCTAGAATACTAATTTGCTTCAGAATGTGCAAACCACTCCATAATCAAATGATAAAATCCTATATCCAGTATTTCATAATGATAGGACCAAATGAGACCAATGCCTTGAAACGTGAGCATAAATTAAAAGACAGAACAAAGAATGCAATAATGTAAGTGAAGGACGAAGAATCATGCTAACAAGAACTCTATATTCCATATCTTTAGTTTCTGTTCCAAATGGTGTCTATTCAAGATCAAGATTTGAAAATTATCAATACAAATTTCGGTTAACAATTTTGCTTATTAGTACTGCCATTTTAGTATTTTCTACTATCTTCTCTCACTTCTGTACTCTAGCAACCTACGCAATTATCATAATTTAGATTTAATATTTAAAATGATTTTCTATAATATATTTATAAAAATATATATTGATTTTTAGTGGGTCTTCTTTTTCCTTTACTTTCTTACTATATTTTCACACCTACTTTAGTAAAACAAAGTTTATTTCTATAGATTCTCTTGAATTCAGAGTAAACTAAAAAAATATTTCACAAAATGAAGAAATAGGGTATGTCAGAAAAATTAACTATGTACTGAGTGATTAAGCTATTTTGTGTAGGAATGTCATTTCTATTTTGTTTAAACGTAATGTAATTTACCAACCATAAAGAACTCCTTAGACGAAATGGCTGTTTTCCAGGCAATGCTACTCTGCTGCTGATTGCAATGTATTTTGACATCTATGACAGTTTTATAATTCTTCTATTCTGTGCTCTGAAGTGTCCCTACATTGCTGAAAGCTTTCTCTTGGGAAAAGGCAGTAAAGTTTTCCGAACATAGAGGACAAACAAAATTAAACAAACAAAATAGTTTGATTTTTGATGAAACAATATCATCATGTGATGTAGTCTTGTTGCTAATTAGTTTTATGTTAATGTAAGAAAATATTTCAAAAGACTTTTACATCAAGATTAAGAGATTTTGTCACCCATATGAATACCGTAGCTGAAATATGAGGAAGAAAATCATGACAAAACAAATAGGAGTTCACTATGTCTTTGATAGACTCTCTCATCCAATGCAAAACATGTTAGAACCAGTCGTAATTGTAAGGATTATGTTCATAGTATATAGTAGTCTATGTCAGATATTGCCATGGATTGAATGCAAAAATTATAATAAAAACCATCTTAGACTGAACAATGTAAATGTAAAATTTTGGAAGTAGTTCATTATAAATAGTGTATGAGGATTTTCATTGCTTATAAGATTCTATTAGAGCATATTTAATATATAAACTCAAATTTTTCAGTGATCAGTACTTGATTTCCATTTCAGTAAAAGCAGCAATATAAGAAAGTTCTTACTTGGAATGTGTTACATTAAATAACTAGATAAGAAAGCATACACAGAAGAGTGACATGAAATGTGGCATTTAATATCCAAAAGAGAGAATTACTAGAGGATAGTGTGCAATGTTATCAAAAAGGAAAAAGCAAAAACATGTGAGTGCATGGTGAGCAGGTATTGTGGATACTCAATGAAGATATGAAACGTGTTGAAATGTGCAAATAGTCTCATAACTTTCAAGTTATAGAATTATACAAATGATTTAAGTTGGACCACTATTTAATTTGAGAACTATCTTAAAACAAATTTGAAAATTCACAATTATTTAATAGGCAATTCTTTTTACACCAAAATGATAATGCAGCAAATTTTAAGAACATGCAACATTAATTTGATAACTTTTTCATTAAACGAGTATGAATTAATCTCAGAAACAATTTTATAAATGAAGAGAATATCCAATCAATTCTACTAAGGAGGAGTTTTTTTGGCACAATTTACAGACTCTACGAACACTAGAATAAGTAGACATGCTGACTTATATTAATTCATTTAATAATCTATATTTTTCATATTTTATATTTACTATTACATATCCATTACATGAAATATTTATATACATCAATGTCGTTTTAGATTAGTGGCAAACTGATTTTCTGTGAGTACCACATATGAATAGAAAAGAAAATAAAATCTAATTCATCTTAAGTAAATATTGTAACTGGTTGTATATTCCTCTTTGTGATTTTTTAAACTTCCTTTTTTATTATTTTTTTAAGACTGGAAAATAATCCAACAGCAGAAGTTTTTGCAGCACTGACTGGTTTCAAGATCCGCAGATGGGACACCATTGCAGATAAGCTTTGAGATGTCCTACAGATTTTTGTGCAGTAAAATTCTTATTCTAAAATCTTCTTATTCTTGTTAGTTTCATAATTCTATCTTCTATGTAATTTCTGGTTCTTTTTTAATTTGTTGTTTGCTTTTCTGGTTACAGAAATGTTCCCTTTCTTTTTCACATGTATGATAGGTTTTGATTAGATACTGGTTACAAATTATACATATGGTATAAGCCTTGTATATGTAATGCTAGAAGAAACAAAACTTACCTAACAAAATAGAAAACAGTTTGATGGGTACCCAGGCCTAAGAGTTGGGGGAACTCAATGAGAAAAGACCAAAGAGAATATTTGGAGCAATGGACATAGTCTATAATTCAATTGTGGCAGTATTTATCTGGGTGTATGCATTTGTCTAATTTTTAAAAAGGATACAAACATTCAAGAGGTACATTTTGTTACATGTGAAAAATACATCAATAAAGCCAGTTTAGAAATAAAACAGTCACAACAGTATACCTTAGACTTTGAGTTACCTCACTTGAGAAGGCAACATGGCAAGCTATAAAAGCCCAGGCCTTGAAGTCATATGCAACATGTTTCAAATCACTTCTCATGTGGTAAAAGTTAACCACTGTCTTTGACACTTGGTTATCTCATGTATAAGGTGGAGAATGAATGCTACATCTCAGACTAAATGTGAATAATACTTTCATGAAAAACACCTGTCACATAAGAGGTTCTCATAAATGTAATCCCCGATCTCTCCTTTGATACATATTCTGATTCCAGGGTATGATTTAAGTTATACTAGTCACTTACTGATGACAGTGTGTTTATTCAAAACGAGGAGCTTCTTCATTAATTTAGAATTATATTTAAATTATTTTAATTAGTATACTTAACACTTACATATTCCAGAGCTAAGACACAAAAGCTTTCTAACCTTAATATGGTATATTTATGTTGACTTTTCCAGTAACATGAGCGATGTCCCAGAGGATGATATGATTTGGGGAATTCAGAAGGTTAATTAATTATTGAAACTTTACTGGCTAATGCTAAACTAGCTTCCAGTTTTTTATTCATAATTATAACTAAGTGCAAAGTTTATGTCTTAAATTATGAACCACAGTGATTGCCAAATAATTCGCTTCTTCAAAATATGAACTTATTATGGATAGAAAATATAAGCAAATCTTTAAATAAAAATATATTTGAGAATATATGCTATCAAAGTTCAATGAAACATTCATTGCAATCTGCAATTGCTGCAGATTTGAATAAAGTTTAAGAAGTTATTTAACTATTCCATATAAACTGAATATATTTAGATTTTCATTTTCTTAGGCTATCCCATTTTCCAATAAAAATCATCACTGTGACCCATCTTGCATCATTAACTGACATCAAAAATTCATCTGCTGGTGCTGTAATAAATAGCCTAGAGAAAGGCTGTATGGATGTACATAGCATATTAAGTAAGCTCTTGAACGTAAAGAACTAATAATTTTCTGCTTTCTTAGAGGACAAACTGTTTAAAAGAAATAATCAAGTTTAAAGGAAGATAATGGGAATCATACCTGGAAAAGAAATATACTGTGAAATACCTACCAACGATTTTGTTACAGAACTTCCATTTATCTTCACCAATTATTCCCTAAATCATTTCTCAGCACACTTTGTCCAGAGATACAACATTATAAAAAACTAAAAATGCTAAATAATAGTCATGTTTATTTTATTGATATCTTACGAATGTGGACATATGTATTATAAATAGATTTATGGTATACTTTTTTTAAGACATGAAAATAGCCACTGGACTAAGAGCCAAGTGAATAGAAATTTTTAGGAGAAGTGATAGAACACTTGGCTATTTTCTATTATATGTATATCAGTCAAAAAAGTAACAAGTTTTGGAAACAATGAAAGGTGCCCTACTAAAAAAGATAAAAAAGAAAATATTTCTACCATTAAACGACTAAAACTATATAATATACATTGTGGATATTCTTTGGATTGGTCAATATGATATGCACTCTGTATATATACAAATTTTTTATTTTCATTAACATTATGTAATTGGTTAACAATATTCTATTTTACAGATGATTTGTGAGATGTCAACAGGGAGTAAATGTGGGAGCTACAAGTAAAATCTACACAACATATCACCAGAGTTTGCACTCTTTTTAAACCTAGGAAGTATTATTCAATTTAATATCAATTAAAAGGGAAGAAAATCCAAATGAAGTAAACTATTGCTAAACAATAATCCAAACTGATATTTCTTTATAAGGATCTGTGATAAAAAGACAATTCTAAATTTATGTATATAAAAGGTTTTTAAATGCTTTAAGTGTCATGTATAGAATATAAGAACTATAGGACATTAGCAAAGGATGTAAGTTTAACAACTTTCTATAGTATATAACCCTTTAAATATACAAATCTAGAAATCTTTTCCTCTATTGTAGTTTGTGTGTGTGTATCCTGCTTGAAACCTTACAATTGATTATAGTATGATGTTGATCAGTGAGTAGAGTAGATCCAGAAGAGGGATTGAAAAGCTTGACAGTGATATTTAATGAACAACTTCTAACTAGCATCCTTTGTCTATCTCCCACTGTCCTTTCAGTGCTGTCTCATGTAATCTGATTGATGAATAAAATGTTAGTTTATAAGCATTTATATCAATCATATTGTCCAAGTACTTGTCATATCCCATGTCAACCTGTTTTACATAGTGTAAAATATTTTCGGAAAACTATACATAGTTTCAAATGGATTATATGCTTTCACTTAAAATAATAAATGAATTAAATTTATGGATAAGTTTAAGCTATGGATGGATTTTGTTCCTTTTGGATAAAATAACAAAAATGAGCCACGAACTATGTGCTTAAAATGCTTACTCATTCACAGAGTTAAAACTCTGAATATAAAATATGAAACAAGAACAAAAGTAAAAATCAACTTTCACTTAATAAAGCATTATGTCAGTAGATTACCTTAAGGACACTGATATCCTTAAAAATAAATACATATTCAATAATTTACAAAAATTCTTGTGAATTTGAGAAAATGTGAATAATAATACACATACTTATGAAAGCAGCTTATATGTAATTACTTATTTAATACTTATTCATTCATTATATATAATAGGAAACTGGCTTATACAATGGAGGGGAGAAAGTGACGAAGCAAACTCAGAATGCACAGGGCAGGCCTTCTGGAGAGGAAGATAAAGAACGACACAGCACAGGGAGAAGCTTCTGTCCACAGTGAAGATTGACTCTCTGAGAAATCTGAAATTCTTGTTTAAAGATTCAAGTGATTCAGTCAGGTCTGCCAAGGGTAATCTCCCTCCCAACTGATTAACGCAAAGTCTCTCAGGAGAATCCTCTAACTTGTTAACGAGTTATGGGATTTAACTGCCTCAACATTCCTTTGCCTTCATACTATAATTTAATCTAATAACAAAAGTAAGATCTATCATAGCCAAGTCATCCTTAATTGAGGGATGTATAAAGAGCATTGTTCACAGGGGTGGGAGTCTAGAATGTCATTTTAGAATTTTGTTACCAGTGAATACAAAGATGGTTCATTGTTAGAAAACCCATCAATGCCTTTAGCTCTATTACTGACTTTCAATAGAAAATAAAATCATATAAGGTGTTTCATCATTTTTAAGTATTTGATACATTATTGAATAAAAGAAAAAGGTTCAGATTTGACAAATTATGCTAATTGTCACTAGAAATGCAAAAAAGTGCAAACAATTATACTCTATGGTGAAATTATTCTGGATAGCAAGCTGGAAGACCTTAGTCAATGTAAGTAAAAGAATAATATATAAGCCTGAAATCTCAGGCTGTGTATATATTTCAGATAAATTTTCACGCAAATGAATTGTGGGACATAAATAATTATGTTCAATTTTGTTTAAATTTTTGAGTGAGCTTTGTTTTGGTTGCAGCAGGGAGTTGAAGACTACATATTTATTCATCACAGGGGAAAAAGCAAGTACAATTGTCCAACAAATATACACCAGAAATAATTCCACAAAGCAAAGGAATATGTTCAAATTATGTCATAAAAATAAAAAAAGAATACACATAAAAAATATAATTTGTAAGATTAAAATTATACAAAACATTTCATATTAAATAAGAATTAATACAGATGACAATAACAGTATATACTAACTATAATCAGCAAGAAGAAACTAAGGGGCAATAATCACCAAATATGAGGAAGTAACCTGATGAGATTTTATAATTGAAAAATGGTAGTAGGTAAAAATCAAGGAAGTGTGAATAAGGAATGGAAATCTCTTAAAAACAGTGCATAAACAATAATTCATTATTTAGGACAAATGAATTATACTATTGTAAAATGTTAATAATAGGGAAAACTAGATATGAGATACATGAGAACTCTGTACTACCTTTGCAACTTTTCTTCATATTTATTTTAAAATATAAAGTTAGTAGTAATTAAAAAATATTTTATGTTTGTTTTTAAAACTAACTCAGCCAATCTTAATAGAAGCTACAATTCAAAATATTAACATAACAATAAGATTGAACAATAATATTGAACACATTACCATGTATTTAGTACTATATTGCTCATTATTTTGAATTGGTTATCTACTTATTTTAACATTAATGTATTTATTTCCTTAACATATAGATGTATTTATGTACTTTAATCTCACCTTATAAAGCAGAGAAAGAAGATCTTAGTGACTGAGTGTCTCACATAATTTACATAATGTTAAATGTTTTACATAAATACACAAAGTGAGATGCTGTCACTAAGTGACACATGAGCTACATTGTTTATTACCTTCATACGCTGGGACATCTGGGCTGAATGGTTGACAGATTACCCCAGTGTGTAATAACATTAATTTTATTTATTGTGTGTTCAGTGATGTGATAATTGTTCAAGAGAATTACACTATGTTAGTCTGCCTCCATGTTTATACAGCTAATGTAAAATAGAAAACTAAGCAAAACTGTTCTTCAAATTAAATGTTTATGTAAAGGACATTTATGACTGTTGAATACTGCTTGCAAAGATCTGTTCATATAAAAAAGAAGCACTTTTAAAATAGTTTATGATTGAAATTCTTGGTGGCTGTATGGTATCCGACTTGTCTCTTTCTGTTTCAGTAATTCCCTACATTTGAAATGAATATTGAATTTCAATTTACAATCTGAATACCGGTTACCAAGGTTCCCTTGCAGCTATGGCAAGGAATTGAGGCTTGGGTAATCAGACGTACCTGACAGGGAATCAAAAGCCAGTGCTGCAAAGACACAAAAACTGGTATATTTTTCACGTCAAGACTTCTATTTGCATTGTTCTGGGGGAAAGGATCTCAGGGAAAAATGCAGTTTTGGTCACCAGAAATTGTTCCTGTTTTTATGAACAAATGTTGCTACAAGATACATAGCAAGGACTTTCACTAATTGTTTCCTTTTTTTTTTTTTTTTCTTTCTGGATTCTGAGTTGTTAAGGGAAGAGACTTAACAAACATTACTGGAGATTATAGAAGATATAATACAAAGAAAGTTTCTCCCTTCCTATGGTGGAAGTTAAATTGTCTATGAAATATCAGTTTCTGTCTTTCTGATTGCTTCCTAGATTTCACCTCTCCATGCTACTAACTCTGAAGCCCAAAAGGCCACAGAAAGATTAACTTACATGCAGTCTTTACCATATTATCATTATGCTATTATGAAAAACATGTTTTCCTTTATATGTATCTGACTGAATTTTCTAATGATGAAACCATGTTTTGTTTTGTTTTGTTTGAGACAGAGTCTCAAGCTGTTGCCCTGAGTAGAGTGCCATGACATCACAGCTCACAGCAACCTCAAACTCTTGGGCTAAAGTGATTCTCTTTCCTCAGCCTCCTGAGTAGCTGGGACTACAGGCACCCACCACAGTGCCCAGCTAATTTTTGGTTGCAGTTGTCATTTTTGTTTAGCTGGCTCGGGCTGAGTTTGAACCCGCCAGCCCGGGTAACCACATGTGCTATGGGCGCAAAGCCAACTCATGTTTTATTAATCAAATCTTTCAAGCCAGTGATTATTCACATGCTGAATATTTGATATTATCATTGTGCCAGAATATTAAAAAAAAAAAAAGAAAAGCACATTTCTTGATCATTATAGAGATTACATTGATGGCATGATATTTTATCTTCAAATGCAGAAAATGCCCAAGAGTAAGCAATTTTCAAAATGGATAGCCCAACAAAGAGAGGAGCATATGAAGGAACTGTTACACTGAACTATGATGAATAGTTTCCAGATTTTCTGATTAATGGACTGTTCAGAAATATGTGCATCTGGGAACATTGAGTTTAAAATTAAATTTGAGGAATTCCTGAGTTCTAATTACATATCTTCAAACAGTAGGACTCTGTAATTTATGCAGACTCTGAAGAATATTTTTAAGCAGCATTTAAGATGAGCAGTGTCAGTTTCACAGGCGAATAATAGTGAATTTACTGTTGGCTCATTGCTTCACAGAGGCAACTGAAAGGGAAAATGAAGTCATCCACTTGTTTGGTGTTCTACAGATATGGCACTTTAAATATTTGAATTATTTTTCAACTGTAACTGCTTCTTATATATCTATTTTAAAACCACATTGTGTCCTTGTAAAATGTCTTTCTGACTGCTTCCTAGCAAGTATTCTGAACATTGTGTTAACTGACTTTCATATTATCTGAATTTTAAATATTTTAAAAATAAAGGTTCAGGCTGGGTATAGTAGCTCATGGGTATAATCCTAGCCCTTTAGGAGGCCAAGGTAGGAGGATAACTTGAGGTGAGGTGTTTGAGACCAGCTTGACCAAGAGTGAGACCAGGTCTCTACAAAAAGTAGAAATATTAGCCAGGCATGGTGGTGTGTGCCTGTAGTCCCAACTACTTGATAGGCAGATGCAGGAACATCATTTGAACCTAGGAGTTTAATGTTACAATGAGCTATGATTACATTGCAGTGTATAATTACACTTTAGACTAAGTAACAGAGCAAGACAGTGTCTAAAAGAATACACAAAAAAACCCTATATATATATATATATATAAAAATATATACACACATAGACATATTTAAAAATACACATATATTTATATATACATTCATATATATATATAAATATATATATTTATATGTATATGTAAGCATCCCCAAATAAAAAAAAAATCTTGGCATTTTTTTTCAGAATTAATGTCTTAGAAGTCTTAAAACATAGTCAAGAAAATTAAAAAAAATCAATGTAAATAGCTGTAATTGCTTCTTTAAGAAATTAAGGAAATTAACATAATATGCAACAAGTTGATTTTATGAATAAAAAGAATTAATGGACTAGAAAGCGACAATAACACAAATCTATGACACATTAAGAATTCAAGATTCATTCTTTATAAAGAAATAAAAGAGGTGGGCCGTGTCTGTGGGTCAAAGGAATAGGGCGCTGGCCCCATATGCCGGAGGTGGCAGGTTCAAACCCAGGCCTGGCTAAAAAACACAAAATAAATAAATAAATAAATAAAAGAAAAAAAAGGGAATTTCTAACTAAATTTTAACAGTTATAAGAAATCATGTATTACTATTCCATATGTAAAAAGGACACCTAGTTTGTCCGCTTTCTCCTGGCAGGACTGGTTGTCATTTTCCACCTTTTGGGATGACTGACAGGCTGGTGTTATGTTACAGATTACATAACAGAGTGGTTATTTAAAAGGTTCCCTCTCTATGCATGTGTCTTTCCTAGAATTGTTCACAAAGCTCCACTCATCCTATGCTAATGAGTTGGTAATGAGATGGTAATGAGTTCTAGGTTAGTTAACAGTCACTAGGAACTTCTTACTATGTAGGTTCCACAAGGAAAGAGTTTCTAGCCACAGTTTGTTTCCTAGCTACAGTTCAGTTCACCATCTTCAGCCACTTCTTTGCCACCTTTTACCTTCGACCAGGCCTAACAACAAATAGATTTAAAAAACCCAAATAATTGACTATACCTGTTCCATACATATTACTCCTCCAATCTCCTGTGCACCAAAACAGGATCCAGAGTTAGGACAAATGTTTGGCAGAAACTAATTGAACATGGTTGGGAGTATAGAAACATAAAATAAAAGGGAGGAAGATAATAACGTCAAGCAATTCAGAAAACGAAGTCTCTAATTATTGGAACATAACATCCAGAAGACCACCAAAAAGGGTACTCTTTTTAAGTGGAATGGCCATTTTGAAAATTCATCCTCCTAAACATCCAATAAAATGAATTTCACATAAAAATGAATAAAAATGTATTGATGTCAAATATCATATTTTTAAAACAAAACATAGACAGAATTATTTCCATACAGAATATGAAATAAAAAATCTGCTCAAAGAATAAATTAAAAAAAAACTTTATTGCAAATGAGTAAAGATGTTAATAAAATGACAAGGGGTATGAAGAACATACATAAAATCAAGAAAAAATTAAGAATGAGAAAACAATTCAGAAAAAAATTGAATGTCAAATATATTTGTATTTATAAAAAGTCTTCAGTAAAGTTTAATTTTACTCTTTATTACTAATATATGAGACAAATTTTATAATTATAGTTGTTTCATACATGGACTGTTCACACATGTTCTATTTTCTGGCTAATTGTTGAGGTAACCAAGGATAGGAAGGACTTTTGGAGTTATAATCTACTTGAATATTTTTCTCCATTTTAGGCACATTGGATATTGATTATTTTCTTTCCATTTCATTTCAGTGTCATTAAGTAAATAAGAGGATTAAAATATGAGAATATTAATTTCTATACAATTTAAATGATAAATCAGCAGTATATATGTATTATCAGAGATTTAACTATTATCATTATTTTTAAAGTGTCATAGTTAAGACTATCTTACTTCTATAATGAACTCTAGTGAGTTGCTGCAAATCATATGCATCCACCTTTGGAAACCAAATATAAAGAATATTGTAACCCAAATGTATCTTTAAATCTTAATATATAAATTTCACATTTGATATTTTCTTTGGAGATTTTGGTTATGTAATTTTAATTTTAAATCTCAGATTTTATGTTTTCTTTGGGAAGTTTAACTATGTAACTATAATTTTGAGAGATACAGAGCTAAAAGATACATGAAAAATAGATTATATAGGTGTTTATAGTAATTTATGAACTGTGATGTAATAAAAATAGTAGCCTACCTTGCTGAATTGTGCTTTATTTTACTGTGATTTTCACTTATGACAACCCTGAATCAAGTAAGTCTATCAATGCCATTTTTGTCCAACAACATGAGCTCATTTTGTTTCTGTGTATCACATTTTGGTACTTCCCACAATATTTTAAACATTTTCATTATTGCTATATCTGTACCAGTAAATTGTGATAGGTGGTCCTTGATGTTACTGTTTTAATTGTTTGGGGACTACTTAAACTGATCCCACATAAGACAGCCAACTTACAAAATAAACATTGTGTGTATTCCGACTGTTCCATAGACTGCCAATTCCTCTGTCCCTCCCTATTGCCTGAGACCTAAGAAATAATAATATTGAAATTAGAACAATGAATAGCCCTACAGTAAACTCTAAGGGTTCAAGTGAAAGGAAGATTGTCTCATTTTTTTTTAAATCCAAAGCTAGAAAAGACTAAGCTTAGTGAGGAAGGCACGTCAAAAGCTGAGACAGTCTGGAAGCTAGGCCTTATGCATCGAAGAATTCTCCAAGTTGGGAGTGCAAAAGGAAAATTCTTGAAGGAAATTAAACATGCTACTGCACTAAATGACCCAAGGACAAGTTCTAAAAATCCTAAAGCACTTAAGAATTGTGTTAAATCTACTTTTCCTGTGGTTTCTAAATTGAGCAACAAAGGATAGCTGACAGCACATCTGTTTAAAGCATTGTTTACTAATTATTGCATGTCTCCTGTGATAACCAGTGCTCAGAAAACAAGACTTCTTGCTAAAAACTATTGTCAATGTCTCTGGTCACCCAGGGGCTCTTATAGAATTACACAACTGTAGTTTTCATGCCTGCTAACGTAACACCTATTCTTCAGCCCATGGACCAAAAAGTAATTTTGACTTAAGTCTCACTATTTAAAAAATTTCACAAGGCTACATCTGTCATAGACAGTTATTCCACTGATAGTTCTGCTCGAGGTCACATGAAAACTTCCTGAAAAACGTTCACCATTCTGGGTGTCATTAGGAATTTGTTTTGAAAATTGTGTATTTTTCTGGAGAAAAGGTGTATTTACTACCAAATCGTCAGGTTACTCGGTTTTTACTTTATAAACTTTATGTGCTACTGCTAACATTAGTACAAATCTCTTTCACTCTAGCTAACCCATCATAGATTATGAAGTAAAATCGTATATTTACTTTTTAAGCTCTGTCTAACATTGTTCAAAATAAAGTGCAGTTAAAGTGAGAAATATTTTTGTTGTTAATCGCAAAGAGTTTTTCTGTCTTATTCAGACTTAGAAAAACCCTACAATATAAAGTATTTTTTAAAACAAAAATTTAGGAGATAAAACATTATGCATTATTCAATCATCGTACTGATATTTAAAAAATCTCAGTTAAAGGAAGTTTGAATTGTCTTTGGTCAAATCTCAAAGCACTAACATTGTTTAAGAATTCTGAAAGAGGAATTGCTGTCTAACTGGCATTCTGACATTTGTCATGTTTTGTTAACTGTGAGTATAACACTTGAAAATATGAGGCAAGCCAGAAATCATACTGATAATTTTGTATATATTAAGATTTTGTTCCCAGAAATATCACAGATAATACACTCTGAAGTAGAAGATTTAGGACATCTTAAATGCTTCAAAGAGAGCTTTTGTAAATGAGGATGTATAGAGAAACAGGTACACTGTCTTTCAGTTTTGAAATGTTTACAACAAAAGAGAAAATGTTGGATTAACTTTTCTAGTATTGAAGCAGATACTTTGATTACCTCTCTCATCCTATTTTAACCTATGAAGTTTGTTTTTCATTTTTATTTAGTTAGTTTTTTGAGACAGAGTTCCATCCTGTCACACTTAGTAGAGTACTGTGAAGTCATAGCTCACAGCAACTTCAGACTCCTGGCTTGAACAACTTCAAACTCCTGGCTTAAGCTCTTCTTTAAGCTTTTGGAGTAGCTGGAACTACAGGTTGCTCCTCTATGCCCTGCTAGTTGTTCTGTTTTTAGTAGAGATGGGGGTCTCACTCTTGCTTGGGCTGGTCTCCATATCCTGAGCTCAAGCAATCTACCTGCCTCGGCCTTCACAGGAGTGAGCCACCACGCCCCACCAGCCTACGTAATCTAGAAAGCAAAAACATTTCTTTTCCAGGATCTTTTGTAGCTGATTAAAGTTATGCCAATTAGAGATACTCATAAAATATTTGGAATAACAGAAATCCTAAAAATGAAAGTGAAGACCCGAACAATCCATTGCCCTATGTAGTCCAAGTGTTTTAGGTGTGAGGTAGTTTGGGGCTGTGGCCTTAGAGGAAGCAAAATCAGGAGAGGCCCCTGACATACAGATGGCAAGTTCAGAAACTGGATCTTATCTGTCCTTTGGACTTCTGATCCACCACTTTAGAATTTTATACAGTTATTGCACTTAGTCTTCACTAGCTTAAAACATTGAAAGATTTTCTCCTTTATTAAACTTTAATGAGATAATTATTAATTCTTACCATTCTATTAGTGAATTACAAAGACCTAGGTTGTACTTTCCTTAAGTGACTTTTCTTTTATAATCATGTATGAACAATATTACGCACTATGTGAACAATAGAAAATACACATAATTATTTAATAGTGTCTAGGAGTACTTGATTTTGTTTTAGAAAAAAGTATAGATTTCTTAAAGTGGAAGTTTGATATTTTTATACTTGAGCTTCAACTATATCATGTGTGAATCATTTAAGATCAGCTTCACACTACAGGAACCATAATGACAACAACAACAAAATGTTCAAATATTTAAATTTGACAAGAAATTTCCCAAACATTTTCACTTTTAAAAGTTGAAAGCCAGACAAAGAAAATTTAAGACTTATAGTAAATGGTTCTGATACTGGAATTTCTTCAGTATGGTTCTGAGTCTCAGGGATTTGAAGAATGAATCCACAGACCACAGATCAGTGGTAAAACAGGATTTATTTTACAAAAAAGAAGAAGATTAAAACACCAGAGTTTTTAGCAGATGGAAAAACTCAGGTCAGAAAACTATCTCTTTGCCTGGGCTCTTCGTCAAGGGGTTTATGTAGTAGCATGGGTCCTTTGTGCTTACATTTGGCCAAGATATGGTAACAAATGAATGGATACAGTCCCTTGACTAAGGGAAATGAATGCATTAATGAATGGATACAGTCCACTGAAATTCAGTCCATTCATGAAAGATGAATGAATGCATTAATGAATGGATACAGTCCAGTCCATTCACGAAATTGTCCAGGCCTAGGAACCTTACATGAAATTGATCAGGTCAGGGAAATAGGGGCTCCCCTGTGCAGCTGCAAGTGCAAGGGGAGGAAGACAGAGGCCCCCATGGAGACAACTGTGCTCCCTGAGCAGGCAACCTGGAGGGGTCCTCCCAGCGATTGTCCAGCCACTGGAGCCCCCTGCTGCACCCCTCCCCACCATCCAACCTGCTGGGCCTTCTGCCACCTGCTGCTGCCTGCAGCACCGACACCCGCATGGTGGAGCAGACAGGTTCTCCCCCGGCAGCGCTGGCTTGGGCGCCACCACCCTGTATCAGTTTTGAAAGGTGAAGATGTACTCTTCATAATGTGTGAAGTTGCAAAGGGAGGATCATCTTTAAAATAGTCACAGACTGTGAGTTAATAATGGACAACATGTTTTTTCTCTTAATGTCTATTGGTAAATTACACCTGCAAATTACCCTTATTTTTTGTTATTATGTAAGATTTAATAATTCTAATCTCATGAAATTATACTATGGAACTGTCTGCAAAAGACAATAGATTAAATTGACTTACAAATAGAACTGATCCAGCACCCAGGTCCGCCCCACTCCAGGGACACCTGCAGGCGTGAGCAATCCCACCACAGGCCGCTCAGCCTTGGGACCCAAGCCCATCCCACTCCAGGGACACCAGAAGGCGTGAGTGACCCCACTTGGGCCCATACTATCTGGGTACACAGGCTCGCCTCCTACCCCAACACCAGCAGGCATGAGAGATCCCTCTGTGAGCTGTGCTGCCTCAACACCCAGGCCCACACCACCCTAGATACGTCAGCGGGCGTGAGCAACCCACCTGGCTGCACCTTCTCAGCATCCATGCCTGCCCCTCCCACCAGCGATGCCGGGGGCTGTGAGACCCCGCTGCGGGCTGCCACCCAAGCCCGCCCCACTCCAGGGACTGCAGTGGGGGTGAGCCACCCTGCCGGGGGCTGGACCGCCTCCGTACCCATGCCCATCCCACTACTACAGAGGCACGGGACTCTGCCGCAGGCTGCACCGCCAAGACCTCCAAGCTTGCCTTGGCCAGTGCCACCCCAGCCAGGGTTTCTGGTAGCTGCACAACCCACGTCCTCCCTCCAGTGGCCTTCCTGGTTTCACACTGCCCCATCCATCTGGCCATGTACTCGGGAAGTCATGCGACCTTGCGCCCACCCTCCCTCTCTGCAGAGCCCTCCAACTGACCAGAGACTACTGGAGCAACCCAATCTCATAGCCAAAGCCACTGGGAGTCAGGTATTGCCAGAACCATGAACACCATCCCTAACTCTGCTGCTGGATCCGTGTGTGACATGCTCCACTCTGGAGCTCCTCCCACAGCCACAATTCCCTGGCTGGGTCAGCCCCAGAAAAACTACACTAGGTAGTAAATATCTTCCAATAATAGAGTGATCCCGGCAGGGTCCAATCTTGGACAGATGTCTTCCCAACTCTGAGGATGGCCAGAGGAAATGGAGAAAAATAAACATGGGGCGGAATCAATGGAAAAACTCTGGCAATATGAATAATCAGAGCAGATCAACTCCCCCAAGGAATGATAAGGCAGATACCACATAAGATCCCATGCTTAAACAAATGGCTGAAATGTCAGAAATCGAATTCAGAATCTGGATAGCAAATAAGATCAACAGAATGGAGGAACTGATGCAACTAGAATTTCAAGCAGTAATCCAAAAGATGTCTCAAGAATTCAGCAAATTCAAAGACAAAATGACCAAAGATTTTGACACATTGAGACAAGAAGTTGCAGCCCTGAAAGATCTGAGAAACACAGTAGAATCCCTCAGCAACAGAATAGAGCAAGCAGAAGAAAGGATTTCTGACATTGAAGACAAAGCTTTCAAATGCTCCCAAACCTACAAAGAGGAAGAGAAATGGAAGGCAAAAATGGATCATTCCCTCAGACAGCTCTGTGATAACTCGAAGAAAACCAATATTCGCCTTATAGGGATACCTGAAAACAACAAAGTGGCATCACAAGGCACAGTCTCTTCTTTATGAGATTATGAAAGAGAACTTTCCAGACATGCCAAGAGATTCTGAAATTCAGATAGCAGACAGTTTCAGAACCCCAGCACGACTCAACCTGAATAAGTCATCCCTCAGGCACATTATAATTAACTTCACTAAAGTTAATATGAAGGAGAAAATTCTGAAAGCAGCCAGATGTAAGAAATCCAT
>CAUYRH010080867.1:0-25239 GCA_963574655.1 Perodicticus potto
TATTGATGTGGTTTTTGTTTTTTTGAGACAGTCTCACTTTCTTGCCCCTGGTAGAGTGCCGTGATGTCATAGGTCACAGCAACCTCAAACTCTTGGGTTCAAGAGACCCTCTTGCCTCAGCCTCCTGAGTAGCTGGGACTATAGGCGCCCGCTACAACGCCCGGCTGTTTTTCTGTTTTGCAGTTCACCGAGGCTGGGTTTGAACCCGCCACCTTTGGTATATGGGGCCCGGCGCCCTACTTGATGAGCCACAGGTGCCGCCCTGAATTTCTTTTCTTTTTTCCTTTCTTGTTTTTTGTTTGTTTGTTTGTTTTTGCAGTTTTTGGCCAGGGCTGGGTTTGAACCCACCACCTCCGGCATATGGGGCCGGTGCCCTACTCCTTTGAGGCACAGGCGCTGCCCTCTTTTCTTGTTTTTTTGAGATAGACCTTCAAGCTGTCGCCCTGGGCAGAGTGCTGGTGTCATCTCAGCTCACAGCAACCTGCAACTCCTGGGCTCAAGCGATTCTTCTGCCTCTGCCTCCCAAGTAGCTGGGACTACAGGCGCCCGCCACAACGCCCGACTATTTTTGGTTGCAGCCGTCATTGTTGTTTGGCGGGCCTGGGCTGGATTCACACCCGGATTCAGCTCAGGTATATGTGACTGGCACATTAGCGGCTTCAGCCATAGGCACCGAGCCTCTTTTCTTTTTTTTATTGTTGGGGATTCATTGAGGATACAAGAAACCAGATTACTCTGATTGCATTTGTTAGGTAAAGTCCCTCTTACACTCGTGTCTTGCCCCCAATAGGTGTGTCACACACGGAGACCCCAACCCCCTCCCGCCTTCCCACTCTCTGCTCTTCCTTTCCCCCTCACCCTCTCCCTCCTTTGCTCTCCTCTTCCCCCACCCCCCACCATGTACCAGGTCATTAACTGTCCTCATACAGGGCTGAATTTCTTTCTTTATTTAATTTAATTTTTTTTTTTTTTTTTTTTTGCAGTGTTTGGCTGGGGCCAGGTTTGAAACCGCCACTTCTGGTATAAGGGGCCCGGTGCCCACCCTACTCCTTTGAGCCACAGGCACTTCCCTGGGGCTGAATTTCTTAATGTGGCATCCAAGTATGTCTCTCATACCTCACAAACCCCACCCTGTGCTGTTTTCCTAGTTTTCATCAGTGTCTTTGCCCATGCTGTCCCCAGCACCTGGGGAATACTGATCCTTGGCTCAGATGTCACCTCCTCCTTTCTCCCACCTCATTTTATTACTGTTTGCTTTTCCATCTTCCCCACTACATTAGGACCTTTGAAGGCTGAAATGGTGGCTTGGTTCCTCTGAGGCCTTGGTGACCAAAACAGGGCCAAGTAGGAGCTCAGGTCATATTTATGGCCTGTATGAAAAACTATGTGGGAAGAATAGCCAGCCCTGAGCCCACTGTAGTGGGTCAGGAGGCCTGACTTCCCACACAGTCATATGTGACAATGAGGAAAACAGGGCCAAGGAGGTGAAGTCAGGCTTGGAACTGGACTCACATTGGAAGGCTGACTATCCCCGGAGCAGCAAGGAACAGGGGTCGGGGAAGAGTAATTACTCGCATGTGTACAGCACTTGAAAATTTATAACCACAGACATTATCTCATTCAACACTGGCACAGCCTCATGAGGTAGATATTCTTATTTTCCCCCAGCCTACAACTAAGGAAACTGAGGCTCAAAGAACCAAAGTCACTTGCCCAAAGTCACACAGCTAGTAAGTGGCAGCTTAGAGACTTGAACCAAGGTCAGTCTGATGGCAGAGCCCATGTTCTCACTAACAGACCAGGCCATGCCTGGAGCCAGGTGGTAGGGTGACCTGTTGGGTCTAGCAGCCATCCCCCCAACCTTTCAGCTGGTGATATAGTGAATGGACATCTACTAATCCCCTCAGACCATGCTAGGCCGGGGCCAGGCAACTTGGGATTCAAACACAGCAGGGAATCATCCATATTCCACACTCAAAGGTAATGCTTGAGAGAGAGAGAGAGAGAGAGAGGCTTTAAAAAAATGCAAGAGATCCAAAGTGAGTCTGTGGGAAACTTCCTTTCCCAAATCCCCAGGAGCTGTTCAGAGGCAAGCCCCACTAGGCCTGCCTCTAGAAGAGGGTAGCTTTCTTCCCATATTCCCCTAGCTGACATTCCCCCTCAAGAAGGTTCTTTCAGGGGGCCATGCCTTCTTTCTGGTTGGGCGCTGGGCCCGGACAGTTCTTGGCTGGCAGCAGCTGGGCTCTCGCACCTGTCGGTTTAGCTGCCCTGCTCCACAAAACACACACCCCCGCTGAGCTCGGTGCTGCTTCCAGATGGCCGGTCACTTATGCCTTCACCCCACTTTGGGCCTTTTTCTTTTCCATTTGATTTCTTTTCCTTACCTTGTTTTCTTCCCAAGCGCTTGCATATATTCTCTCTCTCTTGCACTCAAGCGCTCTCTTGTTCTCACTCTCTCTTTACATTATCTTTCTCTTCCTCTCATTCCTTGTCCCTTTTTCTCCCCATTGAATACATTTATTTCTGCTCAGTCTGTCTTTTTGCCCCAGACTTTAACCAGGTAACAATACAGTGCTGGCTTTCTCCTCTGTAACACTGGAAGTTTGGATGAGGTCATCTCTGCAGTCTCTACCAGCTCCGACATTCACTTTTGAGGAACGGAGAAAATTCGGGAGGGGGGAATGGGCTGGACAAAGAGAATGGGAAAAGGGAAACATAGCCAGGTTTGTTTGTTTTTCAGACAGTGCAGTAGGTACTCTAGAAGAGGGCAACTTTATTCTACCATATGGAGCTACCGTAATGATAGCTACCAGACTATCGTTATGGTAGCTCCCTACCACCTTAAACTCCTGAGCTCAAGCAATCCTTCTGCCTCAGCCTTCCAAGTAACTGGGACTACAGGCATGCACCACCATGCCTGGCTAATTTTTCTTTTCTTTCTTTCTTTTTTTTTGCAGTTTTTGGCCTAGTCTGGGTTTGAACCCACCACCTCCTGCATATGGGGCGGCGCCCTACTCCTTTGAGCCACAGGTGCCGCCCTAATTTTTCAGTTTTATTTATTTTATTTTATGTATTATTTATTTATTTAGAGACAGAGTCTCACTTTATCGCCCTCGGTAGACTGCCGTGGCATCACACAGCTCACAGCAACCTCCAACTCCTGGGCTTAGGCGATTCTCTTGCCTCAGCCTCCCGAGTAGCTGGAACTACAGGCGCCCGCCACAATGCTCGGCCATTTTTTTGTTGCAGTTCTGCCGGGGCTGGGTTTGAACCCACCACCCTTGGTATATGGGGCCAACGCCCCACTGACTGAGCCACAGGCGCCGCCCTATTTCTTTTATTTTTATTATTTTTTTTATGGTAGCCTTTTATTTTTAATACCTATTATGCCATGAATTCATAGGAGAAAGGTTCCATCAGTTCAGGGAGGTGCCTTTCTATTGAATGTGACAAAGCTTGGTATACCAATTGTGCCATGAATTCATGGGGAATAGGTTCCAGCACCTTATGCTCCTATTCCTTTGGTTCTCTTGGTTCACCTGTGTGCTATGCTGTACACCTATTATGCTATGAATTTGTGGGGAACAGGTTCCAGCATTTTATGCTCCTGCTCAACTGGTTCTCTTGGTTCTACTGTGTGCTATGCTGTATACCTGTTATGCCATGAATTCATAGGGAATGGGTTTCAGGAGCTCAGAATCCTTTCCATTGGTTCTCACAATGTGTGCTTCTCTGGTTGGAGCAGCCTGGCACTTCAGTTGAACCCAGGTACCTTTCTCTTTGGCTTCCTTCTTTTTTCTCATCATTTTCCTTCATTCGTTTTAGGACGCTATCTCAGCTCTTAGAGTGCTTAATATACACAACACGAACATTAATCCTCTTGGCAAGAATCTTACCCTTAACTTGGTCGTTTACAACAATGCCAACAGCATGCTAAGTAACGCTGTATCCTCTTCCAGTTTTTCCATAACATTTGTGGCATGCCTTTTTGAACAGTACTCATTCCCTTGATGTCTACAGTATCACCTTTCTTGTAGATTCTCATATATGTGGCCAAAGGAACAACTCCATGTTTTCTAAAAGGCCTAGAGAACACATATCAGGTGCCTCTCCTTTTTCCCTTTGTGTTTGCCATTTTGGTGAATTATTGGAAGATGGCATATTCAGCCAAAAGGCTTATTTTATTTTTTGTAGAGACAGGGTATTGCTCTTTTTCAGGCTGGTCTCAAACTCCTGAGCTTAAGCAATCCTGTGAGCCACCGCACCTGGCCTCCATCTTCTTTACTTGCTAGCTGTGTGACCTCAGTAAGGTCTGAGGTCTGTTGCCTCACCTCTCTGAACCTTCTTCTTTCATCTATAAAATAGTATTTATAATAATAGTGACAATGTTCTATGGGGTAAGAAAGAGGAATGAGAATTGACCTTGCTTATGGATGGGAAAGACTTTTATGAACTACACGGAGCAGTTCCCAACAGGCATTACTTAGGAGGCAGTGATGCCCAGCGGTCAGTAGTAGAGGCTCTGGAGCTAGTTGGCCTTGTTCAAATCCTCAGCCCAAAACATACAGGATGTATAAGTATGATAAGTTGCTTTAACATTTCTGTTTCTCAATTGTCCTATTAGTAAAATAGGGATGAAGTAATAATAGTACTTGCCTACTTCAGGTTGTTGTAGGGATAAAATGAGAGAAGATCAGCAAGGGTCTGTCACCTAATAAGTACTCCGTGCTCAGTGAATGTCATCATTGATGTTATTATTCAGAGCTAATAGGAATAATACTCCCCAGCGGTTGTGTACTTAGGGGTACTGGGCCACTACGGGAACCTAAGCCATGTGGTCATCCAGACTTGTTTCTTTGCAGAGCCTCAAAGTCTGCTTGTGTAGGTTGTACCCTGAAATTCAGCTCCTGTTCCTCTTGTGAAGCTGTAGACTCTGCAGACTCTGGGGTGAGGGTTGTGCAAAGCCCAGAGGAAGCAGCACCTATTTCTAATTGCTCCTCCCAGAGCGGGTACTTTTTGTAATCACTACTGGAGAAGCACTTTAGGTAACCAGGTCTGCGGTCCTCTCTGCTTGCTTGGGAGTACAGCTTGAACCCCGACCCCCTAAGATAGCCCAGATCCTCAATCCATCTCTAGTTCTGACTGCCAGTCTTCAGAGGGACAAGACTCTGTGGCTGTGGGGACCCAGGGAAATATTTCCAGTCCCTCCGGTTTTGCAAGTGGAGTGAATCTGACCATATTCACTCAACCACGTTTGTAGGAACCAGCCCCCAACCCCAAAGTTAAAGGCCAAGAGAGGCACTAGGGTTTAATAGTCCAAGTTGGGAGACTTCTCCATGCAGCAGAGACTTTATTGAAAGTAAAGCAGAGTCATGGATAAATAAAAGTGTGAGGCTTCAGCTGAGCTGGGATTGGGAGACTAAGGACAGCTGGACCCAAGAAAGGGAAGTGCAAGGAAATTCCCCCTGGCATGGAGATGAGACTGGGGGTAAAGGGCTGCCACATTATCTCAGGGCTTGGACAAGGGAAGCAGTTTTAGCTTGCTCCTGCAGAGGGAGCATGGCCAGACTGAAGCAGCCTCACCTTTTAAAGGATGAAATAGGGCCGGGTGCAGTGGCTCATGCTTGTAATCCTAGCAATCTGGGAAGCCAAGGCAGGTGGATTGCCTGAGCTCACAGTTTTGAGACCAGCCTGAGCCTGAGACGAGCCTGAGTGAGACCCCCGTCTCTAAAAATAGCCAGGCATTGTGGCGGGCACCTGTAGTCCCAGCTATTTGGGAGGCTGAGGCAAGAGAATCACTTAAGCCCGAGAGTTTGAGGTTGCTGTGAACAGTGGTGCCATGGCAGTCTACAGAGGGTGACAAAGTTCTCCAAAAAAGAAAAGAAAGAAAAGAAAAGAAAAAAGAGGATGAAGTAAGCTGGGAGACACTATGCTGGCCTGAGAATGGCATATGGCCCAAAAGGAAGAGCAAACAAGACCCCCAAAAGCTTGTGTTCTAGAAGCCGAAATAAAACCAGGGAAGGCCTGGCATGCCTGCAGCCTGGCCAAAATGTATTTAGCAAAGTGAGATGAGGCCCCTGTCATTCCCTGGCATAGGGAAATTTATGGACTGAGATCCCCTCATACTGCCCTTTAGGAATCTGAAGCATGTGTCCCTGTCTATGATTGTGTAGGGCTGGAGGGGCTGGGGAGAGAAGAGGGAGGGAGGACTGCCATGGAAAGCCAGTGTCTCCAGGGCCCTAAGGAGAAAGTCCCTCTCTGTGTCAGAGAGAGGCAGGGGAAATTTCCCCACAGTTTGGCTGAAAGTCATCCTGCCGATTGCTCTTTTTGACACAACCTCACTTTCTTTCCAGTCCTATATTCCTGGCTGTGTGCAAGCTATTTCCACTTGGATGTTCTGCCAACAGCTTAAACTAAACTTGCTTAAAGCAGAGTTTCTGTTCCCCCACAAAGCCTCACACCTTCCCGAGGCCTCCAGCCTCACTGCTGACACCAAATAGCCCAGGGCCAGGCCTGTCTGGCTGCTTCTCTTTCTGCCCTACACCAGCACCTCTCTCCTTCCCTGCCTTTGAGCTCTGAACTTTCCCTGGGTAACTTTTTTTCAGTTATCTTTGCCATCTCCCAGGCTGCAGCCCTTTCCCACCTGGCATCTCATCCCTGGAGGTTGCTGCCCCAGCCCCTAAGTGTGCTGCCCCCTTGGAGGCTCTCGCTCAAACTGGGCAATGCACATGTGCTGGCCAAGTGGGTGTTGACACTTACTGCAATGGATGTGGTACAGCAGCATCACTCTAGATCAGCGATTCTCAACCTGTCACAACCCCTTTCTAACAATGAAAATACATCCTGCGTGTCAGATATTTACATTACGATTCATGACAGTAGCAATTACAGTTATGAAGTAACAACGAAAATAAATTCATGGTTGGGGGGTCTCCACAACATGAGGAACTATATTAAAGGGTGGCAGCATTAGGAGGCATTAGGGAGGTTGAGAACCACTGCTTTATATGAAAGGAAAGCAGAAGCAGAGATGGAGGAGCAGGTTACCTAGAAGAGTGACTCAGAACTAGTTGTGAATCCCAGCTCTGCTAGCTATGCCATCTTGGGATTATTTTACATCTCTGGCCTCAATGCCCTTCTAGCTAAAATGGGTGTGATGGTGTTCACTTCCCACGGTTCTTATGAAGTTGAATGCTAGATGGGAGCACAGAGAAAGGACCTACACTGGAAGGATATCCCTGAAGACTGGAGTGGGGACAGCCATGAAGACAGCCCCCTGGGATCCATGAGGCCAAGTGGCCTAAGCTGTTTGTATATTGGGGGTTTTCTCATTGTGCATAGTAACAGGGAATCAAGTAGGGAATCAATTCAAATGAACCCAATTCTTGGTCCTTTCCAACCGCACCTCCAGCCCTGTGTAAACAGCAAACTAATATCTACATAGCTGATTGGGGTACCTGAGGATGCCCTGTTCTCTGTTCTCTTCTTAGTTTTCTGTTTTTCAAGATCCTTTGCCCTAATAACTGCTCTTGTTCCCCTTCTTCATCTTTATCTTTTTTTTTTTTTTTTGAACACAGGAGCAAAAGTGAGTGCCTGTCCACGCCTGCTGGCCTAGGGTGGAGGAATGTGGCCACTCCCTCTACTCAGGGCAGCCAGGCCCAGGCACTCACTTGGGCTGGCAGTAGCAGGCAGTGGCAGGCGCTGAGCCGGGAAGGTTCCAGCACCTTGCTCTGAGGGGCTGGAAAGCGCTACAGACATTAGCTCATCACTCCCTGGCAGGGGCTGACCAATCTGTTATTCCCACTAGCATCTTCCAAATGGGGAAGTGGAGGCACAGGCACACGTGCAGTGGTTGCAGGCTCACAGCATCCTAAAGAGACTCCTGAGTAGGGTCTTCACATGAGGCAAGCAGAGAAGGGCCACTCAGACTTCCCCAGATGGATTTCTATTTCTGTGACTGTACAGGGAAAGGAGGGATATAGGAAAGAATTGTGGTCCAGGCTGAAGTATGTGAAGGGAGAACCCAAGAATAATGGGGGGGGAGGAGGATGGGAGTGGCCAGGACTCACCATCTCCCCGGCCCCCACACTTGAAATGGCCCCCAAATAGTTGCAGCTTCTCTCAGGAATGACTCTTACTGAGCAAGTGTTGCAGCACACAATACCTCTTCAGTAAGAGGAAATTGAGATGAAGTCTGTATGGCCAGACGCCAAAGGGTTAATTAACTATGATGCAGTTAGTTTGATTATTATGTTTTCCTCCAGGTGCTATTTCTGTTATTCCCAAATTCTGTGCAGTGAACAATTACAACATTTATAATAATCAGACAAAATGTTAATTATTTTTAGTCATAAACAAACAAACAAAAAAAGCAGCAGCACCTGGGATATGCTGAAGAGCCCTGGGCTTGAAGTAAAGAAATCCAGGTGAAGCCCTTTGTCTGGCCTCCCAGTTGTGTGTCCTAAGGCAAGTGACTTCATTTCTTTGAACCTCAGTTTTCTATAAAAATGGAAATAACTGACCCCACAGGGGTGGCATAAGGTTTAAGAAGTAATGCATGTGAAAAATGCTTTTTTTAAAGAATATTTATCATGGAAATTTAAAAACATATACATAAGTAAAGAACTCATTATAATGAAGCCCCATGTAGCTGTCTTCAACAATTATCATCTTATTCAATCTCTATCACCAAACCACTCTCCCCCAACCCCCACTGGAATACTTAATACTTTTTTCCCATAAATACTCAGCACTGAAGTGATTTATACTTTTTCCATAATTAAAACATAATACATAATGACTGTAGAAAATTTAGAATATGAAGAAATCATGTATAAAGTTGAAAACAAAAATCACTCATAACCTCACCACCCAGAAATAACCACATTTTGAAGCAGACTATTGTTTTTTCTATACACATATTCGGTTTTTTTTTTTTGCAGTGTTTTTCTTTTTTTTTTTTTGGCTGGGGCTGTTTGAACCCATCACCTTCAGTATATGGGGCCGGCGCCCTACTCCTTTGAGCCACAGTCACCACCCTCATTTTTAACAAAAGGAAGATAATATTGCATATGCTATTTTACGTATCATTTTCTTTTCATTATAAAAATAATAAAATCATATTACAGAAAAATAAAGAAGAGAAATTACCCATAACCCCTTACCACTTCATATAAAAACTTAATATTTTAGTATACTTTCTTTTCATTTTCAATTTACATTCATAATTTTCATCCAAGTGGAATCCTCCTGATTATGTACTTTTTTTTTTTTTTTTTTTTTTAGAGACAGTGTCTAACTTTATTGCCCTCGGTAGAGTGCCATGGCATCACACAGCTCACAGCAACCTCCAACTCCTGGGCTTAGGCAATTCTCTTTCCTCAGCCTCTCGAGTAGCTGGGACTACAGGCGCCCGCCACAACGCCCGGCTATTTTTCTGTTTTGCAGTTCGGACAAGGGTGGGTTTGAACCCGCTACCTTCAGTATATGGGGCTGGCACCCTACTCAATGAGCACTGGCGCCGCCCCTGATTACACACTTCTCAAATTATGAATGTTTTAATTGTAAGAAAATAATATTATTACAGAAAAAAATTTTTGAAAAGGAGGAGAAAAATATCACCCACAATCCCCTACTCACTTATAATCATTGCTAACATTTTTGTGCATTTGCTTTCAGTATTTTTTCTATGCACATAGAATTATAACAAAAGTGGGAATATAATGTTTATGGAGTTTATTAACTATAAATTTAAGTTTACTGATAAGATGAATATTACATAACAGCGAGAACAGAGAAAAAAAAATTGCTCATAATCTTACCACTTTACTGGCACCTGTTATCATTTTGGTGTTTTCCTGACCATGGCTTCATACACACATTCATACATGGTTGGAAAATAGTGAGTATTTAATATTGTATCCTTCTTGCTCTTTACAACCTGTTATGATATTTATGCAACTTTGTACTCAGAACTTTTTTATTTACTATTTTGTTGTGAACATTTTCCCATGAATAAAAGAAGTTTTGATAGAGGCTGCGGGGGGTGGCTCACACTGGGAGGCCCCAGGTAAGTGGATCACCTGAGTTCAGGAGTTAACACCAGCCTGAGCAAGAGACACTCCTTACCCATCCCCCTAACCCTATCTTTACTAAAAATAGAAAAAAAAAAACGAGCCCCATGTCAGGGCTGGCGCCTGTAGTCCCAGCTTCACGGGAGGCTGAGGCAGGATAATCATCCCTTGAGCCCAAGAGTTTGAGGTGCTGTGAGCCATTACTTCACAGCACTCTACCAAGGGCGACAGAATAAGACTCTGTCTCAAAAAAAAAAAAAAAAATTTTTTAGGAGGCTCCTGTGGCTCAAAGGAGTAGGGCGCCAGCCCCATATGCCAGAGGTGGTGGGTTCAACCCTAGCCCCGGCCAAAAACCCCAAAAAAAAAAGTTTTTGTTTTGTTTTGGGGTTTTTTTGCGGTTTTTGGCCGGGGCTGGGTTTGAACCCGCCATCTCCGGCATATGGGGTCGGCGCCCTACTCCTTTGAGCCACAGGCACCACCCCCCAAAAAAAGTTTTTGAAATCAGAACTTTTTAAAAAATCCATAATATCGCCAGGCATGGTGGCTCAAGCCTGTAATCCTAGTACTCTGGGAGGCCAAAGTGGGTGGATTGATTGAGCTCATGAGTTGGACACCAGCCTGAGCTAGAGTGAGACTTCATCTCTAAAAATAGCTGGGCATTGTGGTGGGGGCCTGTAGTCTCAGCTACTTGGAAGGCTGAGACAAGAGAATCGCTTGAGCCCAAGAGTTTGAGGTTGCTGTGAGCTATGGCATTACAGCACTCTACGCACTCTACTGAGGGTGACAAAAGTGAGACTCTGCCTCAAAAAAAAAAAAAAAAATTCAAAATATCAAGGGAATACAAATGTTTTCCTTACGTGTGTGTGTGAAGTTACCAAAGAACATTTCCTTACCATGGACATTTAGGTTGCTTTTCATTTTTCACTATTATAAACAATTCTGCTCCAAACATTCTTGAACAAAAACTTGGGCTCTTTGGGCAGTGCCTGTGGCTCAAGGAGTGGGGTGCTAGCCCCATATACCAGACGTGGTGGGTTCAAACCCGGCCCCGGCCCAAAACTGCCAAAAAAAAGAAAAAAAACCTGGGCTCTTTAACTTTACTACACACATGCTTAATATATGTTTCTGAAGACCATTCCATACGTTTATAGGCTAACCTGTGAAAAGTGGCCTTTATTTTATTTTTTTTGTGTGTGTGTGCAGTTTTTGGCCGGGGGCTGCCACCTCTAGTATATGGGCCAGCACCCTACTCCTTTGAGCCACAGGTGCCGCCCAAAAGTGGCCATTTTTTATGGGTCCCAAATTTATTCTACTCAAATGGCTCAGGCAGCCCTTGGTCCTGTAGGGTGGGATTTTGAAAACAAATCTGCATTTTCTCTCTCCTTCCCCTTCCTGAGTTTATAGACCTCCTTCATCTCCTCTCAGTCAGGTTTTTAAATTAATTCATCAGCAAATATTATGAACCTGAAGTGTCTGAGCTGAGGCAGAGATAGGAGGCAAAAAGAGCAGAATCAGAAGACCCAAGACAATAATAGCATTTATTGGCCACTAACTACACCGCTGGCACAAACCGTTAAGCCTTTCCTTCAGATTGTTACAACAACCTCTTAGGGTAAGTACTATTGTTATCCCCATTTAACTGAAGGGAAAACTGAGTCCCCACCAAAAAAACGAAGCCACTTGGCTGGAGACCACACAGCTAGTAAATGACAGAATAGATACTTAAACCCAGGCCAAACTGACTTCCGAACCTACATTCTAGCTGGTCCTTTTAACTGCCGCGGCAGCAGGGTTTAGGGGTGAGGGTAAAGATTTTGCAGTCAGCCTAAGTCGGATTCAAACACCCAGCCACAAAGTTGTGTGAACGTGGGAAATTATCTGAGAGTCAGTTTCGCCTTTGGTACCTCCCCACCTTATAGGCCTGTACTGGGAATTAAATGAGATGACGAGTGGGATCATGCCAGGCCCAATGCTGGGGTGCATTAGGTTCTCCGGTGGGTGACCATTTCTGTCTTCTCGCGGTCTAGTTGTCAAGTTAGAGTTAAGAGTTCAGCGGAGAGCTCTGAGCTCGCCCGGAGCCGACTGTAAAGTCAGCGATCAGAGTGTATTTGCGAAGAAATGTAAATGTCTACTTTGCTCCCTCTCAGTCTCTGCAACTAACGTCCTCCCTCATGTCCCCCAAAAGGAACGGGGTGGCTTTTATGCGCCACAGATAAGTGCTTGAAGCCCCTCGCTTTCCTTTCCCCAGGAGGTGGGCAGTGGAGGTGACAGAAAGTCACCAGTGGGGAGGCCCTTTCTGGCATGTGGGCAAAGAGAAATGTGGTGGAGGGCACTCCTTTTTCTGCCCTTCAATGGTCCGAATGGGGGAGGGGGCTGGCTGTGGAGCAACTGCTCCGGAGACACTCCAGAAGCCGAGATGAACATATGCCTCTTTCTAACAATTGGCCTGGGAACCATCGAATAGCTGGAGGGAGGATCCGCAACTCCCGGATCCGGAGCCTGCAGCAGAGCCGCTGCCGTCATTTCCACTCGCTCCAGAGCTATTGGAGGGGGCTCCATAGTGGCAACGCACAATTCAAAAGCCTAGAGCTCCTCCTTCTCCACTACAGAAACTTTTTTTTAACTCCAGGCGAGCACTTAAGAGGGCTTGAGAGTGTATTTCACATGCAAACCCAGTAGGGCTAAAGGGTCCTGTCAGATCCCGCCTTTTATCCAAGGGGAACCGCGCAAGACCCACAATCTTTGAGCAAATGAGAAAATGTCCCGATTAAGTGTGGGATGTGGCTGTTACCGGGGTTTGTGTTGGGGCCGGATAGGGGGAAGAATGGAGTAGGTAAACCCATCTCCCAGACCCCAGAACTGGGGGATGGGTTTACCTAGTGTCCAGGGCACAGGAAGGAGGGCCTTGATTGGTCCCTTCATTTGCTCTCCGTCTTTAGGGCAGTAAGCCGGTTAGTCTGTCAACAAATAGAACTCTGTTAGAAGAGCAAATGCAGGGAAGTTGGGGCTACTAAAAAAGAAAAAAAGAAAAGAAAAAGACCTTCAGGTCCTCAAATCCAATTAAGAAGACAAAACATACTTAGTGAAAATGACTTCATGACATCCCCCCTCCTTTTCTTAACATTATGACCTTTTTTTAAAGAGCGTGTTTTATAAACAATGTAAACTGACTAGCTGTTGCTGAAAGGCAGCTAAAAACGAGGGGGGCCAGTTAATAGAGGGTAATCCTGGTGGCCTTCCTGTAAGACGTGAGGTGGGAATTTGTTTGCCACAAAGAACAGGAATTGAGATGAGAAAGAAGACCTAGACCTCGTTTCAGCAAGAATTTGTAAGATAACATCCCAACCCAAGAAAGATGTGCTCCCAATGCAAAATGTTGTTCTTGTTAGATGGGAATGATTACATAATCATAATAAAATGACCCCGAATCACGGGAAGGCAACAGAAATCTCTGCAAACCCTGGGGCAAGCTCTTCATATCCTGCTGCCTGTTCTCGGCTTTTCCGCCAGCCTCGTTGCACCTGGCCCCACGGTCCAGTAGAATAGTTATTTCTCCACATCGCATCCTGCCACCTCCTGCCCCGACAGATCACAGGATAGAAATCCTCGAATCCAACCCCAGCTCAAGACTTCGAGGGAAGTCACCGCTGCCATATAGGCCCTCCATAAAGCTGTGCCCAGAATCTGGCGACTTAAGGAGATTGAGACCCTCTTTCCCCCAGCCTTAGTTCTTCAATTAGACGTTGCAGCCCAGTGGACAGACAGGCTCCAAGAAAGCCCTGCAGAAAACTAAGACCATATCCTGCCGGCCCGCCCGGTGTGAGTCCTCTCCTCTGGGTCATCCCCTGAGCCCACCGTTCTCCCCCAATGCAGTGAAGCCCGCTCTGGCCACCCGCAAGATTTAGGTCAGAAAACAGACACTACAACTCTCCCTCACCTCAGTGAAATTACTAAGTGGAATTTATTGGGCAAGCCCATGCAGGGCGGCGGGGAGAGCCCATGTCCTGGGCCCGGGCTCCCGACAGTTTTAGGAGCCCAGGCACCAGCCAGGGCTCCGGGCTCCGGGTGCCCAGGGCCTAGGTCCGCCAGCCCCACCCCGGGAGCCGTGGCTGGTTCGTTCCCAGAGTTGTTGGACCCGCGGGGCCGCGCGGACTCTGTTCCCTAGCCGGCCCTTCGCTTTCACACGATCCGCTGTGACTGCACCAGTTCCAACGCCTTTAAAGGGCCACACACGCCAGCTGCCGTTATAAAAATGTTCCCGACGGCACAGCTGCAAACTGGGTACCGCTGAGCTGCCCAAACGAAGCTCGCTCCGCCCGGCTGCCCTCTCGCAGCCTGTCGGCGAGGGGCTGTTCCCAGCGAGAGAACGACAGAGGAAGGCACAGCAGCAGCTCGGGCCCTCCGTGAATATCCAGTTCAGATTTTGCCACCAACTCGCTTACGAGCCAGGACATGTGCTAATAGTGCCCTAAGCCGGTTAGAAAGACGTGGAAATTGAGGGTAAAAAAAAAAGGGGGGGGGAAAGGGTCTGTCCTTCCTGGGCTTCCTAGCCGAGGCCAGTCTGCTGCCGTGTGCGTGTGCGTCAGGGCTCTCCGGGCGGCAATGGGGGCTTGAGAGCCAGGTCCCCCGCGCCGGGAAGGGAGCGCGGTGGCCCCTACAGCCACCGCCACTATCCCAGAGTCCCGCGCCGAAGCTCGGTTTGGCGGCAGGAGCCACGGGCTCGGGCCAGGGCTGCTTGGCGCGACACGGTACGGTGCGGCGGAGGCGCGCGGCGCGGCGCGGCGCGGCGGTGCGGGCTTTTCCCAGGTGCCCCGGGGTCGGTTGGCCACTGGCGCGGCCGCGGGCACCGAGCGCGACTAGCTCGCGGCGGCGGCGGCGGCGGCGGCGTGCGTGCCGGGGTCAGGGGGCTCCGCCGATTCGCTCGCGACTCACCCGGCTCCCCGCTTCCCTCTCTCCAGGGCAGGCGGCTTCGCTGAGGTAAGCCGAGCCTCCAGGCAGGATGCTGGGCCGGGCGGCGGGGCCGAGGACTCCTGTGGAACGAGCGTGGGGAGCGGGCGGCGGCCCGGGGGTTCTGAGAGACTAGTTTCCTGTTAGAAAGCTGCTCTGCTGGGGGCGAGGGGCAGCCGCTGTCCGCCTGCCTGCCTGCCTGCGCGCAGCTTCTCTCGTCAGCGCGCCCGCCTGCCTGAGGAAAAACACCCGCTTTTCCTGAGGAAACGGCAGCACCTTTTCTCCCCGCGCCCGCGCTTTCTCCAGCTTGGCTTCCTCCGACCTTGCTAATCGCCCGGACCGCAACTGGACGCGAACGGCTCCGGGACTGCACAAAGCTCAGGTTTCCTTTGGGGAACGGAGGCAAAAGAGGCCTTTGGGGTCGAGTCCAGCTGAAATGCGGGAGGGAAGTTAGCAAATTTGGGCAACTTGCCTCTATTAGCCCGTCGACCTCCGCTGTCCCTCCCCCCACACGCCCACACGCACACCCTCGCGCACACACCCCTCTGCTTATAAACGCGGGCGGCTGAGACGCGCGCTGAGTCTCTGCGTCGCTGAGCGCCGGACTTGGAGTGTGACAGACCTGGCTGCGAATCTCAGCTCCACCACTTTCTAGCTCTGTGACCTTGGGCAAGTTACCTCACCTCTCCGAACCTCTCTCACAGTTCCCTAGTCCGGGAGTTGCAGCACTGGCCGTAGGCGGCTTGGTTTAGCGGGTAGGCTCAGCCCGGGGCTGCGTCGAGTACTTCGCCGGCGCTCATTTAGGCGCTCGCTGCTGAGGCACGGGAGTGGCCGCCGCCGCGCCGAAGTGCGCCGTGCGCGGAAACGCCGCGGGTCCCCAAAACTCGCTGCCGGTCACAAGATCCCGCTTCCCTTCCCGCCTGTCCCTGCTGTCTCTACGATCAGTTCTTGGTACAGCACTTGTGGGAAAGGATGTTGGGGCCCTGGTGGCCTGGGTGCTCGCGCCCACAGCGCAGAGATGCTCCCGCCCGACTCCAGCTCTGGCGGCTCCATGTGGGGTGCAGCGAGGAGGACAGCGGGCTGTCCGCAAACAACGGGCCTTTAGTTTTCAGGTGGCGAAACTGACTGGTCTGGTTAGAGCGCGTCCAAGCCAAGCCGCAGTACTGTTTGGATTTTTTATTTTCTCCTTCTGAGTGAGAAAATAGCAATCGAGATGGAGTCATCCGGTTGGTGCCATTTTAACTTTTGGTCCCCCAACAGGTTAAAAGATGAGCCCCCCCCCCCCACTTGCCTCTCCCTTATCTTTTTCCTTTTCCCTTCCCACACTCACCTAGGCGGGAGGGGGCTGCCCGCCCAAGGACAGTGTGAAGCGAAGGGTGGGCAGCAGGCCCGGGAACTGGTGGCCAAGGGACCTAGAGCCACCACCCGACGAGGAGGCACTTGTTGCTCTGGGTTGGTTTCCCAGCTGCCTGTCGAAGCTTTTGCACAGCAGTCAGCTCGTGGCTTAGAGGCGGGCTGGGACATTTCCACGCTGCTGAGTTTTGCCCTCGAATGGGCTAGGAGGTGAAGGGGGACGACAGAAAATTGAGGAAGCCGGGCCAGGGGTAGATCAAAATGAGATTGATTTCCTCTATTAGAGAGCCTATAGAGCACAGACCCATGGAGGGTCAGGATGGGTGGTTGGTGGTGGGGTGAAGGGAGGTGACATACGGAGAGACAGGATCCCTTCTTAGGGGAGCTCCCAGCCTGAAGGGGGAGACATGGTAAAATGGCCTTCCCCACAACTTAAGATAAGAACAGAGATACTTTTTCTAGATCTCCTTTATTTTTTCCTGTTTTGTTGTTATTATTGTGGCTGCTGTTCTTTTTTTTTTTTTTTCCTTGTGTACATTTGTGTACCCGGTGGCACAAAGGAGAGGAAAGGCTGGATAAGAACAGGAAAAGGTGGGAAGGCCTCCCCCAGACATTTTTCTTAAGACGGGAAAATTGCCTGATACTGATGGTACTAGGGCTCTTGAAGATGACAGGCATTAGACTCCTTGTCTGGTGGTGATCACTTGCTTGAAATATTCTAGAGTTGTCTTAGAACAGTGGTTCTCAACCTTCCTAATGCCGCGATGTACTTTAATTTTTCAAAGGGGTCACGAACCACAGATTGAGAACCGCTGTCTTAGAAGGAGCAGGGCTCCAAGAAACTAAGCAGGGACCTAGAAACTAATTTTTTACTCGTGTTTTTTTTTTTTTCTCCCCCTTTCTGTCCTTATTTTTCTTGTCTCCCCACTCCAAGTAAGTAGTGCAAAGATGATACAGAGGTACTAAGTGGTCACTTTCTAGAAGTGTCTGAGCAGATTCTTCATGGGTGTGTGTGGAGGTTCATGGGGAATTCTAGTTTCCTTCAAAAGATTAGAGACTTTTTTTTTTTGGAGATAGCGCCTCAAGCTGTTGCCCTGGGTAGAGTGCTGTGGCATTACAGCTCACAGCAACCTCCAACTCCTGGGCTCAAGCCATTCTCCTGCCTCCACCTCCCAAGTAGCTGGGACTACAGGCACCTGCCACAACGCCTGGCTATTTTTTGGTTGCAGCCATCATTGTTGTTTGGTGGGCCTGGGCTGGATTCGAACCCACCAGCTCAGGTGTATGTGGCTGGCGCCTTAGCTGATTGAGCCATAGGCGCCGAGCCTAGAGACTTTTTTTGAGACAAGAGTCACTGTTGCCCGGGCTGGCGTGCCTTTGTATCATCATAGCTCACAGCAATTTCAAACTCCTGGGCTCAAGTGATCCTCCTGCCTCAGCCTCCACAGTAGCTGGGACTACAGGTGTTGCCACAATACCCAGACAGTTTTTCTTTTTTTAGTAGAGATCGGGTCTTGCTCTTGCTCAGGCTGGTCTCAAACTCCTGAGCTCAGGCAATACACCTGCCTCTGCCTCCCAGAGTGCTTAGGATATAGGCATGAGCCACCCTGCCTGGCCAAGGCTAGAGATTCTTATTAAGGTCTTCAAGATTCATTGGACTAAGTGGTATTTATAAGTATGAAATTCTACAACTCTGGGAGGAACCTGTGGCTCAGTGGGTAGGGAGCCAGCCCCATATACCCAGGGTGTTGGGTTCAAACCCTCCCTGGCTAAACTGCAACAAAAAAAATAGCTGGGCTTTGTGGCGGGCGCCTGTAGTCCCAGTTACTCGGGAGGTTGAGGCAAGAGAATTGCCTAAGCCCAGGAGTTGGAGGTTGCTGTGAGCTGTGTGGTCATTAAGACTAGAACATACGGGACTTCTTATTATTTATGTATTTATTTATTTCATTATTTATATATATATTTTTTTGAGACAGAGTCTCACCATGTCACCCTCGGTAGAGTGCTGTGGCGTCACAGCTCACAGCAACCTCAAACTCTTGGGCTTAAGCGATTCTCTTGCCTCAGCCTCCGAAGTATCTGGGACTACAGGCGCCCGCCACAACCCCCAGCTATTTTTTTGTTGCATTTGCCATTGTTGTTCAGCTGGCCCAGGCCAGGTTCAAACCCTTCGGCCTTGGTGTATGTGGCTAGTGCCCTATCCACTGAGCTACAGGCGCTGCTGGGACTTTTTATTTTTTATTTATTTTTACTCAAACTCCTGGGCTTAAGCAGTTCTCTTGCCTCAGCCTCCCAAGTAGCTGGGACTACAGGCACCCACTACAATGCCTGGCTATTTTTCTTTAGGGGGTGGGGTTGTAGTTGTCATTGTTGTTTGGCAGGCCCAGGTTGGGTTCGAACCCACCACCTCTGATGTATGTGGCTGGTGCCCTACCCACTGAGTATGGGCACCGCTGGGACTTATTTTTATACTTTTTTTTTTTTTTTTTTGAGACAGCGTCTCAAGCTGTTGCTCTGGGTATGCCATGGCATCATAGCTCACACAGCAACTTCCAACTTGGGCTCAAGCAATCCTCTTGCCTCAGTTTTTCTATTTTTAGTAGAGACAGGATCTTGCTTTTGCTCAGGCTGGTCTGAAACTCATGAGCTCAAGCAGTCCACCTGGCTTAGCCTCCCAGAGTTGTAAGATTACAGGTGTAAGCCACGGAGCCTGGCCATATGGGGCATTTTAGAAAAAACAAGCTTCTTGGAGAATGACTTGAGCTTTCAGAGATTTTTTTTTTATTTTCTGGTTCTGGGGTATTCTATTGCTCTCATTTCCTTATCCTTTGGTACTTGAGCTGGAGAATCCTTTCTTTTTTTCTTTTTCTTTCTTTTTTTTTTTTTTTTTCTGAGACAGAGACTCACTTTGTCACCTTTGGTAGAGTGCCATGTCATCATAGTTCACAGCAACCTCAAACTCCTGGGCTTAAGTGATGCTCTTGCCTCAGCCTCCCAAGTAGCTGGGACTACAGGCACCTGCCACAATGCCCTGCTATTTTTTAGAAAAGAGGTTTTGCTCTGGCTCATGCTGGTCTCGAACCTGTGAGCTCAGGCAATCCACCCGCCTTGGCCTCCCAGGTGCTGGGTTTACAGGCATGAGCCACCACGCCTGGCCCCGAGAATCCCTTCTTTGAAGGCCATTTGAGTCATTCCAGGTATGAGGACTTGGCCAGTGATCTAGTGAGGCATGTGGGTGTAGGAATGCTAGATCTTGCTCCCAGAACCACTGCTACCTAAATAGCAAGCCATCAAATCTGCCTCAGTTTCCCTCTAGGAAGAATAGTTCCCCTGTTACTACAGATAGGTGTGGCTGTGCTCATACTTCTGGAGCAGGTATCCTAGGAAAGCCCAATACTGGGGCTATCTCAGAGGGGGCTTGAGACCTGAAGGAAAGTGAGACATTGTAGCTGCTCTCTCTGGCTTTGGCTGCCTCAGAGCCCCCAGACCACCCTGATCATCTGGGCTTCTCACATGAAGGCCAAAGGTGGGGCTTTAGAGCCTCATGACATTTGCTTTGGGTGCTTGTTCTTTCCCTGGTGATATAGCTTCCAGCTTTCTAGGTCTTCCTTGCCCTGACTTCTTCCCACATTCTCCCAGGCCCAGTGGAGGCCCCAGCTCTCCAGCCCAAATGCTAGTAGCCCATTGAGACAGGTAGTGTTTACTCAAGGATGTTCCTACCCTCAGAACCAGAATAGTATTGACACCCAACTTGGTACTCTGAAATCACTTCTCTGAGAAAACAGTCATGTGTGTCCCCTCTTGACAGTGGGGGTAGCTGGCTGCCTAGGCAGCACCAGGTTTAATTGAGCACCTTTCCTGGCTTAGACAAAAGTTGCAGGTTGATTTGCCCCTTCTGCTTTAGGTGGTCTCTGGTCTAGGGTTTAACCCTATCACCATCCTTGCCTTGTAGCCATGTGGGGTTGCCCTGCTTCAGGTTTTGCTAGTGCTTTCTTTGCCCTTACCATTTCTTCTACCTCATGTATAGCACAACAGCTCCAGCTGGCAGCATCACCTCCCACAGATTTATCCAACTTCTGCCAAGGTTCTGCAATGCCAACGATGTCAAGGCCTGCACTTGATGTCAAGGGTGGCACCTCTCCTGTGAAGGAGGTAATTTTTACCATTTTGTAGGTGGAGACACTGAGGCATGGGAAGATGAACTTTTCTGGGGTCATGTTCTAGGTCCTCCCAGGTGTAATATCTAGTGTCGAGCAGAGAGGAGACAGCAGGCCTTTCTCTGGGGAGTATGAGAATAGCTTCTGCCTAAATGTGGTCAAATTAAACCCATTAGTGGTGTTGAAAGAAGGCAGGGAAGGGAACAGAAAAACAGAACTGGAACAAGACCACTCTGTTGAAGAGATTAAAGTGAGACTGAGAAGAAAGACAAAGAAATACCCTTTCTAGAATGGTGAGTTGGAGGGTGGAGAACGGGGTAGATGAAAGCAGTGAGCCCGCTTAGGATGGTGGATACCCCAGCACTAGAACTAGGATCTCACCTCAGTGCTCAGAGCCATGGTAGCAAAAGGATACTTGTGCTGGGAGCCTATTTTTCCAGGAGTCCTCTTGCTACCTCCCCACTTAACCCCAAATGAAGTACATGTGGGAGCCTTCTGGGTATGATGAACGGTGAGGGGGAAGCCAGGAGTAGATGTACTAGCAGATGTACTAGCCTCTCTCTGTCTTCTAGGATGCCAAACAAGAGATGAGCTCTCTGGCCTACTCTAATCTGGGGATGAAAGATCGCAAAGCAGTGACCATTCTGCACTACCCTGGGGGAGCCTCAAATGGAACCAAGGCTAGTGGGGCTCCCACTAGTTCCTCGGGACCTCCATCTCCAGTAGGCTCTCCTCCTGCCACCCCATCCACTAAACCCCCACCCTTCAACCTGCACCCTGCCCCTCACCTGCTGGCCAGTATGCAGCTACAGAAACTTAATAGCCAGTATCATGGGATGGCCGCTGCCACTCCTGGCCAACCTGGGGAGGCAGGGCCCCTGCAAACTTGGGGCTTTGGGGCTCAGGCGGGAGGGGCGGGGTCACTCTCTCCTTCTGCTGGTGCCCAGAGTCCTGCTATCATCGATTCGGACCCGGTGGATGAAGAGGTGCTGATGTCGCTGGTGGTGGAATTGGGACTGGACCAAGCCAATGAGCTTCCGGAGCTGTGGCTGGGGCAGAACGAGTTTGACTTCACTACAGACTTTCCATCTGGCTGCTGATGCCAAGTGTCCGTAAAGATGAAGGAATAAAGCCACCAATTCTGTTGTAAATAAAAATAAAAGTTACTTACAAAGAGATGGGCCAAGCAGAAGTGTTCTTCACTGAGAGATCTAAAAGTGTGTAGTCTGGTCTGATGTCCTTTTAGCAATTCCCAGGCCTGGGTTAATGTTGGAGGCAGCTAGCTGGGAAGGGGCTGAATGGTGTGGAAGCAGTAGGGTGGGCTGCAGGGGGCTGTTCTTCTAATTGTGCTGCCACCACTATTCCTCAGGAGTCCAGGTACCTAGCCTTATTGCCTTAAGACCCCAGGAACACTGTTCTATTCATGGTTGAATATAGTGACTGGTTGGGGGCATTCTTGGAAAAGCAAGATCTTTTTCCAGCCACCTGGCCACTTGCACATCCAAGTCTAAAAAGACACATTGCTGACCACGTGGTACGCATTTCACCAACTCTAATAGCCACCCTCACCCACTCTAGCCCTAACCCAATTGACTCACAAAGGCCATTCCTCTCCCCTTTTACCTATGTGGAATAAGGCCTAAGAAGGATCTTACAACTTGGGAGCTTAGATTCAGGAAAATTTGTCAAAACTACAGATTCCCATCATTTAAACTGGGATTCTAAGTGCCTTCTTCAAGCCACTAACAGGGCTGGACCTTCTGAGCTTGTGTGAGTGTCCCTTAACTCCTACCTCCCTGTCCACCCTATTTCTTTGAGCTGGCCTCTCCATCTTAGAGACACATCAGGACCAGGCTTGATAAATTCAATGTTTGGAGATATATCCCTTATCTTTCAATTAACTACTGAGGAAGCAGTGGCTTCAGAAGCATGCCAAGTGATACAGTGGCACTGCACTGGATCTTGGCCTTGTTGGTCCCTGATAGAGCCCTGTGCTCACGTTGCAGCAACCCTGTGGCCTGGAGATGCCTCTGTCCACATTTCAGACTATTGGAGATCTTGGAGACATTCTTCCTTGAACACTGAAAACAACTAATCAGCCCCTCAGGACTAGCCCCATAGTCAGCACTTTATTTACCAAGGTCCAACTAGCAAAGACCCTTCATTGGATTTGGCACTCTATGAATACCTCCTCTGGGCCAGTCACTGTGCTAGACACTAGCAGCATGAATTAGACCAAATTTGTACCTTTGAGGGGGGTCTCTGGGAGAAAGGCACAAACTAATCACAATAAAACAGTATTTCCTAGAACACGGGAAAGGTGCTGTTCCCATTCCACAAAAGGAAACAGCTCCATCTACCTGGGAAGTCTGGGGAAGGCTTCCTGGTATTGAATTGATTCATTTGTTTTTATAGCTCACAAGTAATTAATACATGATATAATCTGTGCAGAGTACAAACTTTAATAGATAAGGCTAAAATACCCTTTGACTAACTCCCTCAGTCCTGATTGCCTCTGGTCCTCCATGGAGTTAGCAACTGTTTATCTGCTTGTGGTGCATCCGTACTGGCTTTGCTCCATGCCTTTACGTAAAAACATATATGCCCATGGAAAGAACCCGGATTTATTTATTTATTTATTGAGATAGAGTCTCACTCTGTCACCCTGGGTAGGGTGCCGTGGCGTCATAGTAGCGCACAGCAACCTCAAACTTTTGGGCTCAAGGGTTCCTCCTGACTCAGCCTCCCAAGTAGCTGGGACTATAGGCACTTGCTAAAATGCCCAGCTAGTTAGACCTGGGATTTAAAATAAGACTTGAGTCAACTAAAGGAAGAATAAGTGAGGTAAACAGCTGTTACATAGGTGCAGGTTCATAAAACAGGCCACAGTGGCTAAAAACCAGAAGTTCAGTGTGCAGACTCGTGGCAGGGATGGGAAGAGATGAAGTTGGAGAAGGTTCAAGAGGCAGAGCACACAGGGCCTTCTGGGAGCATGCCTTCATCCTCAGTGCCGCCAGTTCTGTGGCTCAGAGGAAATCTCTGGAGGTTGTAGGAAAGCAAATAATCAACCAACTTTGACTTTTAGGGTGATTCCACTAAAATTGGATAGTTAAATTCATCTGAGGCAGTGGGAGGTGGGGCTGGTGAAGCAAGGGTTAGAAAATGAAGAAGGAAGAAAGAAAGCCTGAGAGAAGATAGGGAGAGGGGAGTGGGCTCCAGGACCTGGAGTGTGAGGAAAAAGAGCAATAGTATTGGGGGAGGCAGAAAAGGAAGGAGAAGAAGGAAAGCTATGGTCAGCCAGTCGGTCTCAGAATCCACACAGCTTGGAGTGACACAAAGACAGTGTGGGCACAGGGGTGAATTTTTTTTTGCTTTTTTCTTGGAGACAGAGTCTCACTTTATCTCCCTTGGTAGAGTGCCATGGTGTCACAGCTCACAGCAACTTCATACTCTTGGGCTCAAGCAATTCTCTTGTCTCAGCCTCCCAAGTAGCTGGGACTATAGGCGCCCAAAACAGACCAGCTATTTTTAGAGATGAAGTCTTGCTCTGGCTCAGGCTGGTCTCGAACATGTGAGCTCAGGCAATCCACCTGCCTCAGCCTCCCAGAGTGCTAGGATTACAGGCATGAGCCACCTCACCCAGCACAGGGGTGAGTTGTTAATCAGAAGGACAAGATATGGAAGGAGGTAAACTTTAAAAGGTTGGAGGGTCCTTTCCCTACTGTGGCCTTCAAAAAACATGATTCTGGCCAAACTAAACAGGCTGGATTTAGTGCCTGGTTCCTAGCTTGCCACCCCTGATCTCTATGAGCTCTGGATCCCACAGGATGGCAGTGGCTTGTGGGGTAGGGAGAGGCGTGAGCTAGAGACCAGTGCCTTTATGAAGGGGAGGGGCTGTGTTAGAATTGTGGAGGTGACAGGTATGCAGTTGGGAGGCAGGATGTGGAAGGAAATGGTATGGGTGTGTTAATCAGGGCTCTCCAGACAAACAGAACATATATATAGAAAGTGAGAAAGAGAGAGAGAGAGAGAGAAAGAGAGATGGGAAGAGATGAAGTTGGAGAAGGTTCAAGAGGGAGAGCACTTATATATATCTGTTATGTATATATATCTGTAATCCTAGCACGCTGGGAGGCCGAAGCAGGGGGATTGCCTGAGTTCACAGGTTCAAGACCAGCCTAAGCCAGAGCGAGACCTCATCTCTAAAAATAGTCAGGCTCTGGTGGGCACCTATAGTCCCAGCTACTTGGGAGGCTGAGACAAGAGAATCGCTTGAGCCCAAGAATATGAGGTTATTGGGAGCTGTGATGTCCTGGCACTGTACCAAAGGAGATAAAGTGAGACTGTCTCCAAAAAACTAGCAAAAAACAACTCACACCTGTGCCCACATACTGTCTTTGTGTCACTCCAAGCTGTGTGGATTTTGAAACCCACTGGCTGACCATAGCTTGGTCAGAATCATATATATATGTAGAGAGAGAGAGACACAGACAGAGATAGAGACAGATAGCCAGAGAGAGAAAGAGCAGGTTCTGTTTCTCTGGAGAGCCTTGATTAACACACTAGGGAAATATATATATATATATATATATATATATATATATATATATATATATATATATATATATAGAGAGAGAGAGAGAGATATAATGTGAGATTATGGAGGGCGAGAGCTCCCGTGGGATCTGTATCTCGAGACACACGACAGC